>MU391934.1:0-133732 GCA_022578705.1 Xylariaceae sp. FL1019 | reverse complement strand
CAATTATAACAATTATAACAATTATAACAATTATAACAATTATAACAATTATAACAATTATAACAATTATAACAATTATAACAATTATAACAATTATAACAATTACGGCAATAACTTTAATAATTATTATAATTAATTCTTTAATTTATCACGAAGTAATTTTATATTATATAGCTATAATTATTTAAACGGCTTATTTGACCGCTATAATGTTTATATACGTTTTCGTTATATATATTATAAACTTAATTGCCGCATATATAAATATATTTTAAAATAGTAAAAACGAATTTTTTAGTAAATAATAAATATTTATAAAAACAAACGGGTTTATGATTTAATATTATATTTATTTTAATGAAATTGAATTTAATGATAGTATTATATTTATAAAAAAATATTAAAAACGTATTTTAATTATTAAAACATTATAAAAAAATAATAACTACGTTATTAAAATATACGTAATTACGTATATAATATTATAGATTTATAAATTTATAAATATTATTTAATTTATAAAAACATTTATAATACCGAATTAATTTATATACCGTAATTTTATCTTGTATTAATACGTTATAAAATACATTAATATTACAGTATTGTATTAAATTCTAGCATTTTAAACGTTTTTACAGTTAATAAAGCTTAAACGCGTATTTTATTTAATATTAATTTTAAAATAAAATTAAACCATTTAATAATAAAATATTAAGAATAAATCTATTAATAAAGATATTATTATATTTACCGGCATTTTAAAAACACTTACCGTTTTTAAAAACGTTAATTCTTTTATTGTATTTTTAAAAACTTTATTTGTTCTTCTTTTTAAAAAATATAAAACAATTTAATAAATATTTCCATAATATAGAAAGTTTTATAATATAAAAACGATAATTTTATTATTAACATCGTTTAAAAATAAAGTTATTTTTAGTTATATTTAATCAAAACTAAAAAGTTATGTATTAATATAATTAAAAAAAAACTACGTAGTTTATTTCATTATTTTAGCCCATTTTTACGCTATAGAATTATATCGTTTATTAATTATAACAAAATACAATAACGTTAATTTTAAAATTGCAAACTAAAGAAATAAAATGTTCATTATTTATGAGTTTTATAATATAACTGTTAAATATTTTAAGTTTTTTTTAAAAAAATAAAAAAAAATTTTTATAAAATTTTTATTATCGTAATATATTTGGAAAATAAAGCCGTTTTTTATTTTATTAATACCGTAATTTTATTTTAAAACGTAAAATTCTTATTTTTTATAACTATAAAAAATAGTACAAAACTTTTTATAAAACTTAAATCGATATTTATATAAGTTTTTTATATGTTTTTAAACGGGTTTAATAAATAATCTCCGTTTTATTATAATTAAAATGCGGGAAAATAAAACTGGTTTTTATAACAGTTATTAATCATTTATATATCTTTTTAAAATGTTTTATAATGTTTTATAATGTTTTATAATGTTTAAAGATATAATAAAAGTTTTTAAGTGTTTAAGCTAAATTTTATAAATCTTTAGTATATATTTTTATATCGTTAAGAGTTTATTTTATTTTATTGATTTAATATTAATCTTTACGGTAATATAGCCGTAATATATAAAGTTTTTTAATTCTTTATTTCAATAGTGTTAGTTTATAAATATGTGGCTGCCACCTGCGGCAGTTAAATACAGCTAACTAACGTAAGGTAGTAGCCTAGGTAGCAGCCTGGTGGCCTAATTCAATGCCCGGCAACCCACGCCGGGATTGGTACCTTAAGCACCAGCAATGCTATAGTATATAACTACGTACTATAGCCGTACATAGCTCTATTATAACAACAATTAATAACTATCTTTAACAATCACTACATTATTAATATCGTACGTACGTAGTGATTAGGTGATTAGGTGATTATATTCACTTAATAAATAGTCCATTAAAATCGATTTCGTTATTTTTTAGTTTAAGTAATCTTTAGCCCGGTAATAAATTCTAATTAAATCAAAATAAAGTTGATCGGTATAATATTAATTATCTTATACTTAATAATTGAAAACTTTAAGATAATGAATACAAAGGCTTAATCTTTTGAAATTATTATTATATTAATTAAAAATTCAGTTTATTAGTTACATTATTTGTTTTTTAAAACTGGCGCTTTTTAATAATTTATACTCGGTCATTAACCTTAAGACCCGGTTTGTATTAATAACCTTTTCTTAAAATATTGTATAATTTCATAAACTATTATATTAACGTTAATAAAAGAATTTTCGTTAATTAATAAACATTTTATTTATATAATTTATCGGGAAATATTACGTTTATTTCATCGATAGTTTTAGTTTTTTAATTAAAAAAATTAAATATAAAACATTTAAAAAATATCTTATATAGTTATCTAATAGTTAACTCGTAAACTACGCTATTTATAATCTAATTTATGGAACGGTTTGAATTTTTTATAATAAATGTAAAATAATTAAAAACCACCATTTATATATTTATTAGGAGTTAATACGCCGTTAATTGTTTTATTAAAGCTTAAAAACGTGAATTATTAATCAATATTTAAAGTAATAAACAAATTTATTAAATTTTGAAAATAAGTCACAATTTTTAATTAAACACTATAAGAAAAACTCGAAAACTTAATAAGAACCTTTATCATATATTTTAATAGCGTTTTTATTCATTTAGTCAATCAAATTTTAACTTTTTAATCGTTAAAAAATATTTTACTATATTATAATCGGTAATAATAATGAAAATAGTTTTTTTAATTAATTAATCAATTTAAAAGTTTAAATGAAAAATGACTTTGTTATTATAAACAATTTTTTTAATTTATATTATAATTTAGTTTTTCGTTAATAATCGTCGTTTTTAGAAAAACTATAAAGTATTAAGGACTATGGTTTTTTATTTATAAAAAAGCACTAAAAAAACTTTATTAGAAAATTTGATTTCAACCTTAATTTATTATACAACATAATATTGGAATAAGTATTATATAGTTATTAAAGTTTTAAAAAACGGCATAGCATTTTTTGTTAAAAATAAATAATATATTCTTTTAAATTAAATTATTTAACAATCTAGTTTTATAATTGAAACCGGAAATAAAATACTTATAAAAATTAAAATAGCTTTAAAAAACTTTTTCAACGTTTATAAAAGTTTTACAATTTCAAATAACGAAAGCTTTATTGAAATCGACTCTATTTCCGTTATAATTATCGGTAAACCTTAAATATTTGGTTTTAATAACGTAAAAGACTTTTTTAATCGGGTTAAAGCTAAGTTTCAATAAAACGTTTCAAATTTTTTACACGTGGTTTTAATATTTATAAACGTTGTTTAAAAAAAGAAAAATATCGTTAATATAAATACTATAAAAATCGTTTAAAAAAAGCGAGAAAACTTTTATTAATAAATTATTAAAATATTATAAAACTATTAATTAATTTAAATAATATTACATAATATTTAAATTGTTTATATTTTGTTACAATATAACAGAATTTTCTTATCCGTTAATAATACACACGTAGTAAAAAGCTTATTATTAACTTTTGTTCTTAAAATTCTTACTTTCGAAATTTTTAGAAACTGTTTATTGATAAAAAATAAAAAATAAAGTTCTTTTTTAATTATAGCGTTAAGTTATAACGTGGCGATTACCTTAATAGCTTATTTACGTTATTTTCATAGTTTAGCCGGTTACCCGGCAGCCCTACTCAGTCACTTATCAATATGCAGCATCTTAAATTAGTTAGCTTATTATTTTATTTTTACCTTTTTACTTTTAAATTTTATAGCTTAAATAATAAATAGTATAGTTTTTTTACTTATTACTTATTTATTAAGCCTATTATTATAATTTAAAAGTTATTATTTTTTGTTAAAAACGATAAATTTTTACCCGAAAAAAAAACTATAATTAATTATAGCACGATTTACCGAATTAATTTTACGCGTTATTATATAAAATAAACATTAATTCGATATTAAAGTTATTAAACGTTTTATTAAAGTAAAACGCTAAATAACTTTTAATTTAATTAATTTAAGCAAAACGGTCGCCGTAATTTATTGTTGTAAGTATTTTAGCGATTATCGCCGTAAATTGTTTAAAGGTTTTTTAAAAGTTTTCTAAATACGATATTATTACTTATATTATTAAAAACGATAATGAATTTTTTAATAACAACGCGTTTAGCCTTAAATAAAGCGAAGTTCCGTTTAGTGCTTTATTTTATAATCGTGTTTTAATTAATAAAAAGTTAAAAAAATTATCGTTTTGCTCCCATTTTAGCTTAAATATTTTATAAAAACTTTAATTATCGAATAGAAGCTTACGTTATTAAAGTAAATAAAAGCAATAAAAGCTTTAATATTATATTTAGTTTAATGATTTTTAATATTAAAACTTTATAGCTTAAATAAAAACTCACGATAAATTTTAAACAATTTAAAAAAGCCATAAAAAATAACTTCGAATACATGTTTTATAAGTTTGAAATCCTCTTTATTGAATTAATTATATATAACGATTTTACTACAAATATTTAAATTATTATTAATAACGTTAATTTAAATTATTATATTTTATATAATTAAGTTAACGTTTTAAGCTATTAACTCAATAATTAAAACGTTATTAATAACCGATTTCGTTAGTAAATTATAAACTTTAATATCGTATTAATAAATATAATTTAAATATCGATATTTAAGCTTATAAAAAGCTTTATTTTAATTACTTTAAAAAAAGACGATATTATTTAAGTACTAAAATATAACAATATTAATTCTATAAATAAAAAAAATAAAAAACTTTTACCCTATAAAAATAAACGTAATATTACGTTTCGTTTTAATATAAATATTAAGTTTATTAAAAAGAAATCACGTTTATTAGCTAAAATATTTAACATTTTTATTTTTACGTATAAAAAACCCGAATTTAATAAAACTGCTATTATTTATAAACAATAGTTCTTATTAATAAAGCTTAAAGTTTAAAGTAACGCCGACTATTTATTTAATAAAAAAGCTAGAATTAACTATATTTTCGGTTATATTAAAAAAATCGCCGTTAAAAACTTTCTTCTTTTTTTTAATAGAAAAAATAGCAATGATTTTTTAATTATAGCCGAAAAAGTAATAATAAGTTATATAAACGATAATTAAAAAGATTATAGTATTTATAAAAAAACACACGTAGTTTTCTATAACTTTTGAATATAATCGTTTAAAGTATTTACTATATTTTATATTAAATTCGTTAAATTTACTAAAAAAACTAAAATTAAATAAAATTATTATAAACAAAAATTATACGATAAATTATTTTTGTATTTAAATATTATTTATATTAATTGATATTATAATATATAAATAAATTTTTTAATTTTCTGCAAATATATTAACTATTATAACTATAAATAACGGAAAAACTAGGTTTTAAAATAAATTAAAAAGGCTATTATAACGTCGTTTTTTTAACGCTTAAATAATATTAATAATTAAAATATAACTTCAAAATCCGTTAAAACTCCCGGCGTTTTTTTCCGCTTTATCTCGACGTTTATATTTATAATTTTTATTAATCGTTTCAAAATTAAGGTTTTTGCTTTTATAAAAAATAAAAAACCTATATATTAAAAAGCTACTTTTAATTAATTTAAACGACTAATCGCTACCGGCGATATTTTATTTATTATAAATACGGTTATATTAATCGCAATTGCTTTTTTTAACGAAATTTAAATAAGCTAATAATAACCGATTTAACGCTAATATTACCGCCGTTATAAATCTGGAATATATTTCGTCAATTGCTTTAATAAAGGCGAAAAAAATATAGCTTAAAATAAAACTTTATATTTAAGCTATATTTAATATTAACGATATTAACTTTTAAAAGTCTATATATAACAATTATATATAGATATTGTTTAATTTTTTAAACGATTTATTAAAGAAAAATCTTTTATTAATAAATTTTATTATAGCTTATAATAAACACTCGTTATTTATATGAATATTTGCTGATATTAAAGCAAATACGTATTTATTAATTAATTTAATTTCTTTTAGCTAAAGCTATAAAATATTCGTTTATATTTAAATTAATAGGTTTTTAAACCGTTAAAATCGCTAATTATAAGGAAAAAGCTATATAAAAAATTAACGTTATTATATTAATATATTTACGATTATAAAAACGGATTATAAAACGCGCACTGTGTTTAGTTTTAAATATAAAGTACGATATTATTATTATTAAAAAATTTTTCGATTGTTATAATATTTTAATCGATTATAAATATAAATAATTCGCTTTTTCTTAAAGTAAAAACTAAAAAGTTTAATAGTTTAAAACTTTATAATAAATTAAACTAAATATTTATTAAGTAATCCGAAATATATTGAAAATTTTCAATAACGTAATAATTTAATAAATATTGACGATAAACAACGACGTAATAGCCGGCGGCTTTTTTATTGCCCGTTTTATTTCCTAAAAACAATAAATATAGTTAAAAAACAGATTTTAAAATTAAAGTTTATTTTTACTACGTTTTTATATCGAAACTACGGTTTTTATTACGACCGAAAAAAGCCGTTTATTTTTTTGCCTTTTTTATGATTTATAACGCTATAAATTATTTATATTATATGTTAAGAACGAGAAAAAAATATTAAAACCGCCGATATTGATCGGTTTTTTTTAAACGAAAAAAAAGGCCTTTAAAAAAAAAAAAAAGGCTACGTTTAATCGATATAGTTCATTTAAAATAATATAAAACGCTGTTAATTAGTATAAATTTCGGGAATTACGAGATATTTATAAAACTAATATTTAAATAATTTCGGGAAAATAATTTAGTTATTTTTTTAAGTTCGATAATAGGTCTAAATTCTTTTATACGATATTAACTACGTTAAACGCTATAATCGATAAAAAGCGCTACGCCGTAATAAAAAAGTATTTATATTAATTATTAACAATTAAATAAAGCTTAAAAACTTTTTCAATTTAAATGAACTAATTAAACGGGTTTTTAAACAATATAATAGTTATTTTAACCTTTTTAATAAAGCCATTTCCGATATTTTATTTAAAAATAAATACGATATAGACTTCGATATTATTATTAATTATAACCTTTAAAAACTAAGCTTTAACGCTTTATATAAAATAACTTCTCAAAAAGCTCAAATAGCCTAAAAATATATTTCCGAAAATTTAAAAAAAAGATTTATCGAATTTATTAACGTTCTATAAGCCGTATTTGTTTTATTTGCTTATAAGTTAAATAAAAAGCTGCGTTTTTACGATAATTATTAATTATTAAATTTAAAAATTTATAAAAAACTAATAGTTATTGTTTTTAATAAATAAAACCTTTTACCGTATTAATAAAGCTAAAATACTTTTCGAAATTAATATTTATTAAATTTTTTAAAAAATATATATCGCTAAAAATATAAAAAACTTAATAATATTTAAATATCGATATAAATTTTACCGCTATGTAGTTATATTTTTTAAATTATCGAATGGTTTTTTTAACTTTTAACGATATATTAATAACTGTTTTTAAAAATTGCGTAATGTTTTTTATACTGCTTATTTTAATAATATTTTAATTTATTCTAAAGCAGTCAAAAAATATAAACAATATATAAGCTAAATCTTTATACGTTTATAAGTTATAAAGTTTTAAGCTAATATTAAAAAGTGCAAATTTTATATAATTAAAACTAAGTATTTCGGTTTTATTATTAATATAAAAAAAAACGAATTCGATTTTTTTTTTAAATTTTATAGTTTTTACCGACGTTTTATTTTATAATATAGCGCTATAACGCGACCTTTAATACTATTAATACATAACGACTTTATATTAAACTAAACTCTTATTTATTAAACAGCGTTTACTATGCTAATAAACCGTTTATTTTTTATTTCGTTTTTACGCCATTTTATTTTACAAAACTTTGAACAATATTTTATAATATTTTATAACGTTTTTTTTTAAAAACACTTTTTAACGTTAAATTTAACTATAATATTTTTAATAAAAAGTTATTTATACTAATTAAAAGTATAACGATTTAATAAACTAAGTAAATAAATATATTGAATTTTCGTTTGTTTATAGTCGTTTTTAATTATTTAGTATTCAAATATTTTATAATAAAACGCGTTTTAATTTTTCGTTAAATTAGCTAAACCGAATTATTCTCGTATTATATATCATTTAAGTACGTAAAACGTTATTAATAATATATTATTTCGACCCTTAAACGGCATTAAAATAAAAAAAAACAACGTAATAAATAACGTATTATAGCTTTAATTTAACCGTTTTTTACGGATATTAAATACTTTCAATTAACCGATTATAACGTCGTATAAATATTTAGTTTCAATTTCGCTACCGTAAATAGCGTTCTTTATAAAAAACGGGTATATTTTTTTACGATTATATTAAAACTTTTAAAATTATTAAAATTTATTATAATAAACGCCTTTTAAAAAGTTGATAAAACGGACGCGAATTAAATAAATATCGAAGAAAGGCATAAAAATAGAATATAAAATAAAATTTCTAAAATAAACTGTTAATTTTAAAAAAAAATTTAATAATTTTTAAAATAAATTGTGTAAAAATTTAAATAATAAACGAAATCTATTTATATATCTATACCGTTTATTTTAGCGTTATTAAAACGGCAAAATTAATTACTAAACGATATTAATAACTTGTAATATACGCTAAAATTATATATTTCATTTGTAATTGTTTATATTTTACGGCGAAAAATCTTACGAATAAAAAACTAAACTTTTTAACGTTTTTATTTATTTTAAACCTTTTATAATAATATTTAATAATCGACCTTACTAATGTTTTTTTTAAAAAAAAAGCCGGCTTTAATGTTATTTTTATATCAATTAACCGATTAATAAAAGCAATATATTTTATTTGATATAATAAAACGGTAACGGGTAAATATACGGTATAATTATATTATAAAAAACTATACCGATATTTTAATTAGTTAAGAAGTTTTATTAACGATTAAAAACTTTAATTCGTTTTCGATTTTATAAATAAGTTATTTTATATTTATAAAACGAAATTTAATTTTATAAACGCTAGCTATTATAAAACGGCGAAGTAAATAAAGATTATACACAAATATTTAAAGCAGCGTTTAAAGCCCTTTATAAGTTAGTTTTAAAATAGTTAATTAAAAGCTTTACCCGTTATAAATACTATATGGAGTTTTTTATTTTACGAGTTTTTTAATAGTTTATTTTTAATAAAGGTTTTAATAAACCGGAAAATAGGTATAGTCTTTAATTAAAAAGTACGTATTAAATTATTCCGTAATAAACTATTTTATAAAAAACCAAATAAAAAAAAACCTTAAATATTTATTAATAAAATATACAAATATATTACCGTAATTAAACCTATAATCGTAAAAGCGTAATAAGAAATAACCTAATAAATTAACCGGTATCGATATATTTCCGATTTTAATATTAGCGATTATATTTATATTGTAAAAAAAACAAAGAACGCTGTTAACCGGTTTTTAAATAAAATAGATTATTTTATAATACGTTATTATTATAAAATTAAAAACGAATATTTTAAACGACTTAATACTTTTAAATTATTTTTCCCCGATATTTAACGTAATTAATAATAGTTTTATATAAAACGTTTTAAGCGATTTTTAAATGATCCTTTTTTTAGTTAAAAGTTAAGTTAGTTCGACAAAAAAGTCGTCGATTTGAATTTAAATAATAAAAAATAAAAAATTAAATAAATTTATACGTTTTAAATTTAATATTATAAATTATATTATAAAGTTTAATAAAAAATATATAAATATAACGATAGAAATTAAAAACTTGCGAGTTATTTTAAAAATATATTTCGATTTTTAAAAAAAATACTACGTCGTTAATTTCAATAAAGCAAGTCTTTTTTAATATTTAAATAATTAAATCGATATTACCGATAAAAACTTTATCGATAAACTCTATTTAAATAACCATAAATTAATAACGTATTGAAAAACCGCTTTACGCTTTATCGACATTAATATAACAAAAACGGAAAATTAAACGTTTAACGCATTAAATTATATAGTTAAATTTATACGTTAATGTTAAAACGTAATAACGGTAAATTTAAAAATTTTTAAAAAAATTGAAAAGTTATAACAAACGTAGATAAATTTCGGCTACGCTTAAATATATAAGTAAAAATAATGCGTATTTAATTTAATAAAAGTTATATAGTTTAATTAATTCTTTTTGAATTAAGAATTAAAAACTTTATATTAAAAACACTAATTAATACGGTAAAAATATTTCTTTATTGCTTAAAAATTAACCTTAATTATAGTGTTCATTTTATATAAAGTTCGATTTTAATATATAAATGAATGTGATTTTTTTACTGAAAGGACTATAACGTAACGACTATTTTAATAGCTTATTTACGTTGTTTATATAAATAACGCTAATATAAACAGTGGCTTTATTTAAGTAATTATAAAAAATATAGCCGGTTTTTTTATAACTTAAGCATTTCTTTTTACGTATAAATTATATAATTTGTTCTAAAATTAGTTAGAATCGTTTCGATATCGAACTGCTAATAATTAAGTAAAAGCGGTTTTATTATGATATATAACAAGTCAAAATTAAGTCATTGCGGCTACGGTTTACGTTTACGCCGTTAATCTTATTACAGTTTTTTTTATTGTTGTTATTATTAATTACGCGTTATTTAGAAAAATCTTCGTTATTATTACTAAAATTATAATAAAATGTTTTATAATATTTAACGAAAACATTAAAACAAATATTATTATTAAAGCGTTAAATAGCAGTAATTTCTTTAATATAGTTTAATAACTTTTTATAAAACTTTTTTATTAATCGTTATAAAAAAGTCGGCGCTTTTTAACGTAACGTAAAAAATCGTTAAAAAAAGTTCAATATTTAAATAAGCTAATTTTTTTTTGAAAAAACTTTTTTTAGCTTAAAATAAGGTTTTAAAACTCGTTTCAAGTTTTTATACTTTATTTTAAAATAACTAATCAAAGTTATAAATGTTTTAATCTTATTAAAGCTATTTTTTCACTTAAGTACGGTAAAGAATTAATATAACATTATTTATAAAACATAATTATATATTAACTGTTTTTATTCGTTTATTAAAAAACTAATTTCCGTTAATTTTTAATCAATTAATTTATAATTAAAACTAAATGTTAACGTTTATTTTATTTTTATTATAATCGAAACCTTAAAACTTAAAAACTTTAATCTCGGGTATATAATAAAAACTTACGTTTTCGGTAATAAACCGCAAACAAATTAAAGTTTTACGATTTTAAATTATAAAATTAATCATCATTTAATTAATAATAGCGAGGTTATTCTTAACTTTTTTAAAGCAATTTAAAACGTAGCGTGTTTTAAGATTAAACTAATAAAAATTTGTTTATTAAAATTAATAATATTTAAAAAAGCTTTAACAATTACAAAAATCTATATTTTATTAATATTGTTAAATAAAAACTAAAAATATTAGCTCAATAATAATAAAATTAATATTTAATTTTTTACTATAAGTTACGGTATTCACCGATTTTATTTGGTACTCCTAGGTAGCTGTACGGATTAGATAGCAAATAAGATAAAGGCGTATATACTATATAAGTGCTGCGGCAAACTTAGCACCTTACTAGGCCTAACTTTCTTTTTTGTACTTTAATATTATTATATATACTAAAACTAACTTTTAGAGCTTTATCTTTATAAAAGGCCCTTATCGTGATTATATTACGGTCCGTTAACTTTATCGCGCTAAGTAAGGTTATCGTTACCTTTTTGCTTAGTGCAGCCTTTTAAAGTCTTAGTGTTACGAGTTAACGTTAGGCACTTTTAGCTTTAAAGCCTTACGGCGTCCCGTATACGCAGGCATTCTAATCTAGTTACTTTAGTCTAGTTTTAAAGCCTTGCGGCGTTTTATATACATAAGCACTTTAGTTTTGTACTTTTTTGTTTTTGTTTTGTGAATCTTAAAAGACCTTTAGTATTTTTAAATAAATTATATTATTATTTTAGCAAACGAATATCCCGTTATATATTATATATAGCATTTTATTATTAAATTAGTAAGCAATATTATATATTAGTTTTCGATTAAATATAAACGAATTATAAAATTAGTTTTTATATTTAAAATATACAAAATAATATATGGCTTTAATATAGGGTATTATATAATTGCTATTATTAATTAAGTAATAAAAGCGGTAAACTACGTACGTAAAAGCATAATATATATAACGGATGTTTTTATTGTAATATATACCGATTTGTATTTTTATATAAAGCTATTACTAAATTAAATACTATTACTAAAAAGCGCTTTATAATAAACATTATAGCTTTTTAAAAGTTATATAAACGAAGAAAAATTAACGAAATACGATAAATTAACGGGAATAATAATTTTGCTAATATTATAACGAAAACTACGTTTAATAAAGCATTTAAAAAATTTATAAATGATAATAAAATTATTATTAAAATTAAAAGATCGGTCGAGCGAAAAAAATTTATAAAGTAATAATAACGATTAAAACCGAATATAGTATTTTCGTTATTAATTCGGTTTTGGAAATAATAGCGAAACTAGCGTTTTTAAGGTTTATATATTTAAAATGTTATAATATTCCGTATAATATAAATATAAAAACAAAAAAAATAATAAAAATACGTTAATATTATTTTATATATATATATAAAATATAACATAGTATAATAATATAAAGCTATATATTATTATATTAAATAATCGGCGATAGCTTTATATATTAAAACAAAAAAGCTATTAATATTAATACGTATTATAATACGCTAAATACGCTAGTTAGTTAGTATATAAAGCTATTATTTACGGTAATAAAACTATTAGCTACGAAACAGCTATTAATTATATAATATACCGCTTTACTAGTTTATAGTAAATAGCTATTTGCGGAAACCGTTTTTGCGCTTTTTTATTAATTAATTATCTATTAACCAAAATCTATATTTATATAGTAAAGCTTGCGTACTATACGGTAATAAGTTGACCTAATATTAATTTAAATATTGTTTTTACGTTTTAATATAAAGTTAAAAAAACTAAATAATTTAAATCTAAAAAACTGTTAATATATTAAAAATTTAATATTATCCGTAAAAACAGCGTTTAAATACTATTATTGTAAAATAATAACAAATATTTAATTAATTATAAAGTTTTTAAAAACGTAACACTAGATTGTTATTTTTACCGTTTAATCTTTTTTAAAAGCGCTATCGGCTTAAAAATAATAAATTATAGTTATAAACCATCTAGTTTTAGAGTATTTTTAAATATTTTACTATAGCTCTAAAGTAAATTTTACATTACGGTTTAAAATAATACCTTTCGGGATTTTCTAATTTAAAATTAAAAGCTATTATATTAAAGCATATTTATACTCGGCTACAATATATTATTCGTTATTTAAAATTAATAAAATACGCTTTTAAGCGTAATAAATAATAAATAATAACATATTATAAAAAGCAAATTACTTTTTGCTTTTCAATAATTATTAAAAAATAGTAGTAAAAAAACCGGAAAATAATTTTAAAATAAAATAAAAAAAATATAACTTATATAAAGAAAACGTTATTAATATATATAAGATATATATTTCCGAAAAGTTTACAGCGATCGGTTTAATTTAACCCGTATATTAAACAATACTTAGTATAGCATTTAATAAAAGCTAGTTTATAGTAAATAAAATAATTTTTTCAAGCTTTAAAGCATTTAATTAATACTAAAATAATGCTTATTACTGTAAATTACTGCGATAAAAAACGTACAAATCTATAAAATTTATAAAAACGTTACATTTTAACGAATATATTATATATTGAACCATTAATAACTTAAAATTAATAACTTAAAATTAATTACTTAATTACTTAATTACTTAATTACTTAATTACTTAATTACTTAATTACTTAATTACTTAATTACTTAATTACTTAATTACTTAATTACTTGATTACTTAATTAGTAATAAATAATATTTGATTTATTACCGGCTTTAATAAATACTATATTGCGTTTTTAACAACTTTCAAATTAATATATATCGCTTATTTGCCGCATATACCGAAATAAATTTAGCCCGGGTGTTATCCGATAATTTTACCTCGGTAATACTTTAAATCGTATTTAAAACCGGCGGTTCTTTAAACCGGAATCTTTTACTCTACGCGTTTAATTTATTACCGGCTTTTAATTAGCTTAAAATATTAAACATATATTAAAACTCGTTTAAAATTAAATATACGCTAAAGTCGTATTAAAATAAATAAATCAATTAATTAATAAAGCGTTTATTATTTTGATTAATAACAGAAATATTAAAAACCGTTTATTTAATTATACTCCTTACTACGTTATAATTGATTAAAATTATAAATAATAATTTATAAAACTAAAAAATAATTCGAAGGTTTTTTTTCCAAATTTAATTAAGTAAACGATTTTTAATTTAATTGGTTTATAACTTTACATTAGTTTAAATTTGTAACGGTTAAAATATATTATTAATTAAAATAATAACCGGTTTATATTAAAACTATTTAACGTTTAATTAAAAAGATAAAATATTATTACGTTAAACTTACGTTTTAAAAAACCATTAAACTAAATTAAAAGCTTACGGTTTAAATTAGGATAAAAAATAATAGTTTAGGCGTAAGTTATAGCTTGCTTATATAGCTTTAAACGATATTTTTTTAACGTTAATAAAGATAAAACACGTCGTTTTATAATACATTTTACGTTTATTAAATTAACCGTTAATAACGTAACCGTTGTTTTTTAATTAAAAGCGCTGTTTTTTTTATTTTATAAAGGCTTTATAAGCTTTACGTAGTAGAAAATAAAACTACGTAGCTAATTTAAAACGCCGATATATTATTTTAAAGCTTTAAAATTACGTAAAAACTTTAGTTCTTAAAAAGCTTAAAGCTTTTTGTCAATAGTTTAAATATTAAAAGCGTTTATTTAAAAGCTTAAAAGCTAAATAAATAAATGACCGACTAATAATTTTTTAAAAAAACCGAAATTTTTATTACGAAAACAACTAAAAACGTTAATAAAATGTTTAATATAGTTCTTATAAATATCCGAAAAAATAACTATATTATTAATAAACCTTTATATAAAAATAAAAACAATTAATTAAAGTTTATTTGTAAAAACTTTCAAAAATACGCCGGAGAATTGCGAAATTTAATAATAAAGACTTAATTAATGACCGTATTAGTTATTATAACCGTATTAAAACCTATGATATTAAATTTTATATTTATAAACACGATAATAAAAAAATAAAACGCAAGCTTTTTAATAAACAATTTACGGCTAATATTACACTAGTTATTAAAGCAATTACAGCGTTTTCTTAAAAACTACCTTGATAGCCGCTATTTATATTTTCGCCGATACGGCCGATATTAATACTTTTTAAATTTTTAAGTAATTTATTAGATATATTAAAAATTAATATGATTTATATAAAGTTTATATTTGAGATAAAATATAAAACGGCGTTATAATTAATAAAAACATAAAAGCTATAACTGTTTAATAAAAGTTTATAATCGATTTAAATATATACGTTTTTTTTTCGATAATAATATTATAATAAGTTTACACTTTATAAATAATTTTATAACTATAAACCTAAACTATAAAATCGGTAACGAAATCATAAAAAAAAACAATTACCGAAATTAAGTATAAAATATTAACGCCGTATAGTTTTAAAAAATCGGTATAATAAAAAAGATTTAATTAAAGGTCGTTTTTTTACTATATAAGCTTTATAAAGAATTTATTTAATATAAGGCTTACGGATTAAAGCGTTATAGCTTTAAGAATAAAATATAAAGTTTTTTATTTAATAACGTAAGTTCAGTACGGGTTAAATTTATAAAGGTGTTTATTAATTTATTATATTATATAAAAAAACGTAATAAAATAATCACGATTTACGACCGAAAGACTAACATTTATATCGGTATAAATAATACGTTTTTTGTCGTTTTTTTAAATTAATGAGTATATATAATAATACGGAAATATATATAATTAAATAATATAAGCAAATCGTTTTTTTAAGTTAAATATATAAGCTTTTTTACTCAATATTTGATTTTATTGATTATTATTTTAATCTAGTTTTTAGGCTTTAATTTTATTTTAATTATTTAATTATTATCTCAATTTTTAAACGTAAACTTAAGTAATACTTATTTAATTAAAATTAAAGTAAATATTTAAGACTGTTTTAAACTTATAAACGGTATTTCTTTTAGCTTATTTATAATATTATAGATATTAAAAAAAACTTAATATAAAAAAGGTTACATAATATAATAACAATAAATACATTTAGTAAATTCGATTAAACCCGGTATAGAAATAGGTTTAAAATGCTTTTTCTATAAATACGTTCATATTTTTAAAAACTAATATAAACCTTAAATTATACTATATATTATGAATAAAATAAAATAAAATCAGCGACGTAAACGTTATAAACGTCGTTTTTATAATAATTATTTAAGCTATAATTTCATAAAAAAATTTAAATGTCTAGTTAAATAGCCCGATTTATAACTTGTTTTAACGTTTTTAATATAATTAATACTATCGTTATTTGTTATAAAAATATAGCTAACGTCGATATAACTAATATTTTAGCGATTTCTTTTATATTTAGTTAATTACTTTTTTAATTTAAGGTCGGGTTTATTATAAAACCGAAATAAATTAAATCGTTAATTATTTCGCTGATTATTATCGTTATGTTTAAAACGATTATAAAATTAAATATTCACATTATAATGTTAATTATTACGGCGTTATTTATTTTTAGCTCGATAGTTTTATTATTTACAATCGTTAACGCGTTAATTATAAAAACGTTATTAGTTTTTATTTTTTTATTAAACAGTTTACCGTTTTATGATTAATACTAATTATGTTTACCGATATTACTGTTATTGAATTAAAAGCCATGAAATTTTAACTATTAAAAGCTTTAACCGCTTTAATAAAATCGATAATGAAATTATAGCTTTTTAGTCAACTATTTTAGCTTTTTACGCACGTTATTAATACGTTTTATATAGATTATATAAAGAATTAATACGTAAGTAAAACGTTTAATTTTTATATTTTATTAATTACGGATTTAAATTATAACCGTAATTTAATTTATATTGGCTTTATTAAAATATTTTATATATTATATAAAACGTAATTTTTTTAATATATTTAAAGAAAAACGCGTTTATTTATACCGATATTATAAAATATAGTAAAACTTTATAAAAACTATCTAATAACAGTCTTTATATAATTTTTAAAACAATGAATCAAAGCTTAAAATATACGTTTAACATTAATTTAACGTTAATCAGTTCGCTATTTAGCTATCTTTTATTTGTTTTATTAATTAAAAGCATTACTAATAAACAGTTAGTTTTATATATTAATAATATATTTGTTATAATTTTAATAAATAATAAAGTTTTTAATTATAGTAAAAATTTGTCGTTTAAAAAAACAAACATTAAAATAAACGATCATAAAACTTTTATAAACGTAATTACATTTATTAAGATTTATAACGGCAAAATTAAACTAACCGATATTAATAACGTTAAACTTTACGTTATTACTAAATCTTTTAAAAAACTTTAAATATCAAATTTAATCGGCTTTAAAAAAGGAAAATTCGGTATGAAATTATTGTTAAAACTGCAATTATTGTTCTTTAAACTTTAATTATTAAGCATAAATACTTAATAACTAAGATTGTTAAATTAATTTATACTTTAATTTATACCGGACTAGTTTAAAGCCGTTAAAACGAAATAACAGGCTAGAATTAAATAAATGACTATTTGCGTTTAAGTTTTTATTTTTGTTGTTTATTTACGTAATATATTAATGCAATATTTTAGTGAATAAACCAAGAAATCGTGAAAAAATTAATAATACTCGTTTTTTAACTATTAGTATAAATACGAAAAAAAAGTTTATATAATAATATTTAATCAAAAAACCTTATTTATTAAAATATTATTTAAAACGAAAACATTTTAAAAATTTAAAATATAAGATATGTTTATTAAAAAAATTACATAAAACAAAAGTTTATATAAAAGTTATTATAAAGTAAGATATTAATATTTAAATATTTAAATAACTAGTAATAAAGTCTTACGTTTTTTCCTTTAATATAAACGTTTTAATGATTAAAACGTAAAAGATTATATAAAACTTACTAATAGTTAACGCTTATCCGGTGTTTTAATTTATAAATCCCGAAGACTTTATATTTAATATATAAAAAAACTACATGTTTTACTTTTATTTTCAAGATTTAATAGCCGTTTTAAGTTATTACGGCGTTTATTTGCTTTATAATTAAACGATTTATATCGTTAAATTTTAATGTAGGTTTTTTTTTCGATATTTTTTCATATATATATATAAATAAAAGCAAAAATTACGAAAAAATATAAATTCGTTTATAGTTATATTAAGATTGATTTTTCTTTTAGAACTAAGTTTAATTTCAAACAATAACGCTAAAATAAACGTAAATAATAAGTTTATAAACTTTTTACGTATTAAATCGGCTATAAACTTATTAATATTTTTTTTATTCTTTTATAAACGTTGTTTGTTTTATTGTTTATATTGTGAAGAGTTTATTAAATATTTCTAATAAACATATTCATTTTTCCGTTAATTTTAATAACTATTTTAAAATCAAAACTAACGGATTTATTTATATTAATAATTCAAGCTTTAATAATAACGGGTTTTTTAATATTTGATAGTTTGTTTTAAAAATGCTATAAATAACTATCCGTTTTTTAATTTTCAAGCCGGCTTTATATTTGATAGTTTTTATCCGTACGTTTTATATTCGATTATAAACTTAATTTAACCTTTTTAAATATTTATTTTCTCAAATTATTACACTTTTTATAATTTCCTAGTCCGTTTTAAAATGTTTCTATTAACGTTATATTTAAAAGTCATAAAATAAATAACTTTAAGCTAGTTTTTGAAAGCATTAATACTATTATTTATCGGTAATAAAACATATTATTCAAATAATTCGTTTTTACGGACTTCGTTACTAATATATTTTAGTTTAACGTATATATTAGCCGTATATTCGTTGTTTTTAAATTAAAAATCTATTTGTTTTTATACGAAAATAAATGAATTAACGTAATCGTTAATGTTTTGCTAATTACTTAGTACCGGGGTTTTATATTTAGCTAAAGTTTTAAATAAAGTTCAAGTTTTAACCTAAGACATAATGCTTTACGGTACGTTTATTAACCCGGTTTAAATAATAAAGGTTTTAAAAGTCCTAAAAAATTTTCCGTTATTTTTAATAGATTTACCGTTTAGGCTTTACGTAATAAACTTAAATATTGCTTTAAATAAGGCTTTTAACGGTATAATAAAGTAAACTAGGAAATAAATTAGAAATAAAAAGGGGTTTTAATTAGCTATACCGAAATTCCGGCTAATAAAAGGGATAAAAAGGATCAACTAACTATAACGGAATTTCGGGATAATAATAACTTTTAAAAAAAAGGACGAGATTAAATTAGCCGCATTAAAATTTCGGGCTAGTAATGAATCTAAAAAAGAATATAGTTAAGATTTAATTTAAAGGCTTTGTTTAAATCTAATTATAAAAACGATTTAAGTTAAAAAGTTTGCTATTAAAAGTAAACGCAGTTAATTAAAGGCTTTAAATTATAAAAGCTATCTTTAATATAATTAACGTAATAAAAAGGCTTAGTCGTTTTTAAGCCTTTTAAATTATTAAATATTAATATAAGTTAAAAAGTTTTTTAAACAAGCAGGATAAGTGGGGTAGGTCTATAATATAAGTCGGTTTTTTTTAACCTGCAAAATGCTGCCTTTAATTAGCTGCGGCACTAGTTTATAGTGAGGAGGCACGTAACGTAGCGATAAGGCCCTATAATAATGATAGACTTTGCAGCGATAAGGCTTTGCAGCGCTGACAGGCCTTGCAGCGATAAGCCCCTATAGTGATGACAAACCCTGTAGCGATAAGGTTTTGCAGCGCTGATAGGCCTTGCAGCGATAAGGCCTTATAGTGATGACAGGCCCTGTAGCGATAAGGCTTTGCAGCGTTGATAGGCTTTGTAGCGATAAGGCTTTATAGTGATAATAGGCCTTGCAGCGATAAGGCTTTGTAGCGCTAACAGGCCTTACAGCGATAAAGCCTATAGCAAGGAAGTATATAACGTAGCGATAAGGCCTTATAGTGATAACAGGCTTTATAGCGATAAGGCCTATAGCGTTTCCGGCATTTCTAGCATTTTTTATAGCTATATTTTAGTTACGTTAGTTATAAACAAGCTTTTAAAAAGCTATAAAGCGCGTTAAAATAAGCAATAACGAACTAAAGCGCGTTTAATAGCTATTTAATATTAGCTTATATATTATAAATATATAGTTTAATTAATTAAAAACCTTAAGACTTTAAAGCCGTAAAGCGCGGTAAAGTATACGATAACGTATTAAACTATATATAAAGGCCTTAGCGGTCTCGGTATAGCTAAAATATAGCTATAAAAAGGTATTAAAGGTGTTAAAGATATAGCTTAATTAAAGGCGGTTTTTAACGCATTTATATATAAAGGCTTTAACGGTTCCGGTATAGCTAAAATATAGCTATAAGAGGGTGTTAAAAATATTAAAAGTGCTAAAGCTTAAAGCTTATAAATATAATTTAATTAAAGGCGGTTTTTAATACGCTTTATTACGGTTAGGTTGCAATTAAAAACAAGGCTTTAATATAGGTATTAAGTATATATTAATAATACAGTAAAAAAAAAAAGCTATATATAAATAGGCCGTAAGCTTATATAAATAGGTGCTAAAGCGGTAAAAAATAGCAAAATAAATAAGAAATAAAGTTAGTGCTAAATAGGCCGGTATTAAGTAAATTAACCGGTTAGTTAATTAGCTAATACGTTATTACTTCTTTATAAAATCCCGTAGAGGGTAAAAAAGTGATATGCTTATTATATAGCAATCGATGAATATATAAAAAACGCTTATTAATTGTTTAAACCGGAGTCGGGATTAAATAACGCTTTTTAAGTAAAAGAAAAGTGCTTTTAAAAAATCGTATAATTTACTGCTATATTAAAGGCTTTTAAACTTTAATATAGCTTATACGTTATTTTACGCTATTTATTAATATACCTGTAAAAATACTTATATACGTAAGTTTAACCTATTAACGTTTTTTATTAATTAAATCTTAATTTTTTTTTATTTTTTTTATTTTTTTAAATTTCGTTGTATTTTTTAAGTACTAAATTAATATTCGCGTTTATATATTCGATTTTAATTATAGTTTTTTTTTTTTTAATCGTATTACGTTCGTTTTAAACGGGTTTAATAAATAATCGCTGTTTTATTATCGTTAAAACATAAAAAATTAAAACGGTTTTTTATAGCGGCTTTTAATTATTTATCGAGTTTTTTAAAAAGTTTTATAACGTTTTAATATTTATTATAAAAATCTTTAATTAATTATATTAAGTTTTCTAGGTTTTTAGCGTATATTTATACGTTATTAAGGTTTTATTTTATTTAATTAATTTAGTATTAAAGTTTATAGTAATATAAATATAATATATAAATTTTTTTAATTTTTTATTTAAGCAGTCCGTTAAAATCGATTTCGTTATTTTTTAAGTTAAATTAGTTTAAGTTTAATAATAAATTATTTAAATAAAAACAAAATCTATCGATATAATATTAATCGTTTTATATTTAATAGTTTAATATTTTAAAACGATAAATATAAAGTTTTATTTTTTTTAATATTTTAAAATATTACTAAATTAACGAAAAGTTTAGTTTATTAGTAAACCTATTCGTTTTTTAAAATTACCGCTTTTTAATGATAAATATCCGGTCGTTAACGTTAAAGTTTAATTTATAACGGTATTTGTTTTTTTTTTATATTATTATTTTTTAAGAATATTTTATAATTTTACGGGCTATCGTAATAGCGTTAACGATAGTTTTCGTTAGTTTTTAAGCATTTTATTTATTAAATTTATTATAAAGCGTTATATCCGTTTAATCGATAGTTTATTTTTTTTAATCGAAATAATTAAATATAGAATATCCGAAAAATATTTTATAAAGTTATATATTAATCGAGTTATAAAATACGTTAATTATAAAGTAGTTTATAGTTAGTATTAAACGGTTTTACCTATTTTAATAATAATTATAAAACGATTAAAAACGTTAGTTTATATATTTATTAAAGATTTTTACGCCGTTAACTATTTTATAATAGTTTAATAACGCTAATAATTAATTAATGCTTAAAATAATAAATAGTTTCTATTAAAAGCTGAAAATAAACTATAATTTTTAATAAAAAACTATTAAAAAAATAAACCAAAAACTCGATAAAGGCCTTTATAATATATTTAAGCGGCGTTTTTAATTATAACGTTTTATTTATATAGGATATTTTATAATTGTTTATATAATCGGTTAATTATAATAAAAGTATTATCGTAACCGTTTTTAATTATAAATTTAGTTTTAAAATCGATAATAAAATATTAAAATAGTTTTTCGGGTATAAAAAATAATTAAAAAAGGCCTAAAGTTTTATTACGTAGTATTTTAGCAAATTTATAAATATAGTTTATTATAAAAGTAATAATATTTTTAGCTATTTTAGGCTATTAATACTATTTTTTAATTAGTTTTTTGGTTTTATTAAAGCCGAAATAAAACGTTATAATAGTTTTATATCTTTTATAAATAAATCGTATTTATAAATTATTAATATTTAATATTATTAATCGATTTTTATATATAATAAAACTAAATAAATAATTTTAATTATTATAAAGCTTTATTTTAGCTTTTTTATAATAAATTAATAAATCGTTATATATACGGTTTTATATTAATACTTTATTAATTAATTAAACGCCGAAACCCGGTAACGTTAAAAATACGTCCGTTAAAAAAATAAAAACCGTTATTATGTAAATTTATACGTTTTTAAAAACGAAATCGTTAAATATTTCGGATTTATTAACAGTTTTAAAAAGTTATATAATATAAATAGCGTTTTTTCGTTATTTTAAGGTTTTTATTTTTTTCCGGGTTAAAATAAAATATCGGTAACGAAGTTTTTAAATTTAAATTTATAAATAATAACGAAATTATATTATAATAACGTTTTTATTTATTCGGTTTATTAAAAGTTTAATTTTTTAATTATAATAAAATATTTTAATATATCGTAATCGGTAATAACTAAAAAAAATAGCTTTTTTATTAATTAATTAATTTAAGCTTTTAAATAAAAATTAACTTTATTACCGTTAGTATTTTTTTATATATATTATAATTTAGTTTTACGTTTATTATAGTTTTTTAAAAAAAAAGCTATAAAATATTAAAGCTTATTATTTTTTAATTATAAAAAAGCTATAAACAAATTTTTTTTAAAAAATTAATTTTAATTTTAGTTTAATATAAATAGTTATAATAACGTAATATTAAAGTAATTATTAAATAGTTTTTAAAGTTTTAAAAAACCGCGCGGTATTCTTTATTTAAAAAAAATAATATATTTTTTAAATTAAATTATTTAATTATTTAGTTTTACGGCTAAAACCGGAACTAAATTATTTATAAAAGTTATAAAAATTTTAAAAAAAACGAACTTTTTTAACGTTTATAGGGGTTTTTTAATCTTTAATAATAAAAACTTTATTAAAATCGACTTTAATTTTATCGCGGCCGACGATAAATATTAAATATTTAGTTTTAATAACGTAAAATTTATATTTTTTTAAGTCGGTTTAAAACTTAGTTTTAATAAAACGTTTAAGGATTTTTTAAATATATTTTTAGTATTTTTCGATATTATTTAAAAAATTAAAAATTTTATTAATATAAACGTTATAAAAATCGTTTAAATAATCGAAAAAGGTTTTATTAATATATCGTTAAAACGTTATAAAATTATTTATTAATTTAAACGGCATTATATAATATTTAAATTGTTTAACTTTTATTTTAAATACGGTAAAGTTTTTTAACCCGTTAGCGATACGTATATAATAGAATTTATTAAATATTAAGTTTTATAAAGATTTTAGCTTTTAAAATTTTCGAAAATAATTTATTAATATAAAATATAAAATAAAAGTTTTTTTTAATTATAAAATTAAGTTTTCGGTAATTAATATAAAAACGTAATTTTTTTTTTAGTTTAAAAGCTATAATTATTAAAAAAGCTAATAAACATCCAATAAAAATAACAAAGCCTTTATAAATATTATCGGTAATATAATACCGTATAGTTTCGAATTTTTTTAAAAATATTTTATATATAAAATTATAACTAATATCGTTATTGTTTTTATTTTTTAATAATTTAATTTTATAGTTATATACTTTTTTATTAAGCAAATAGTTTAAATTTATTTTATTAAAAGTTTTTAAATATAGTTTATAAACTTTAAAAACTATATTTTAAGTTTTATTTCGTAGTTTTTTTTAGTTTTTATCGGGAAAAAAAATTAGCCTTTTTTTTAATTAAATCCGTATTGTTTTAAATAAAACGTTCGATTTTGTTTAAAGAAAATATAAAAACTTTATTTATTAAATACGTTTTACGGTTTTTTATATTACGTTTATAAAACGTTTTAAATATTAAAGCGTTAATAATAACGTAATTTTTTAAAAGCTTATGTTTATATTATTTAATAGCGTTTTTTTAAAAAACGTAAAGCTTATATTAATTAATATCGTATAATAATATTAAATAAAGTAATAAAGGTTTATTTAATACGCCGTCGTTTTTAAATTTAATAAATTATGCCTTTATTTTTTAGATAATATATTAAATAAAATTATTAAATATTTCAGCGTATAAAAGTAATATATACGCGGTTTTTAAAGGTTTTTTATAAAGTCGCCGTTTTATAGTAATATATAAAATATTGTATTAAATTAAAAGCTTTATTTTTAAATATAATATATCCCGCTATAAAAAGTAATAAAGCTTTTAAAAAAAAAAAAACTATTATCGTTTTAAAATTAGCAAAATATTATAATTTATTAAAAAGGGTTTTCTAATAATAATATTTAAAATTATATTAATAACGAGAAAAAATTAATAAAAAAATTACGTTTTTATATTATAAAATACGCATATAAAGCGTTTTTTATTATTTGTTTATTTTAGCCGTTATAGCTAAAAATACTTCGGGGAAAAAAGTTTCGATTATATTTAATATTTAATTATTTTTTTAATCGTTTAACGAATAGTTTATTTATAAATAAATAGCTTATAGCTTTTATATTAATAAAAGTTTTTTTATTAAAAAAAATTGATTTATTATTATCATATTATAAATAATAAACTAGCCTTTTTTTAAAAGGCAAAAATCGATATAAACTAATATAACGTTAATTTTAAATTTTTTTTTTCGTTTACGTAATTTTATTACTACTTTTTTTAAAAAAAAGTTTATATTTTTTAAAGCTAGTTTTTTTTTAAATCGTTAAAATTAAAAAAATCGGTATTAACGTTTTTAATAATAATACAACGTATATAAATATTAATAACGTTAATATAAATAACGGCTTTATTAAAGCAATTATAAAAAACGTAGCCGGTTTTTGTTTATAATTAAAGCATTTATTTTTACGTATAAACTATATAATTTATTTCGAAATTAATTAAAATCGTTTTAAAATTAAATTACTAATAATTAAACGTAAGCGGTTTTACGGTATTAAATAAAAAATAACGGTTATAATATTACGGCTATAGTTTATATTAATAATATTATTATAGCTTTTTCGGTTATTTCCGTTATTATTTACGTATAATTTACGAAAGTTTTTATTATTACGGCTAAAATTATAATATAACGTTTTGTAATATTTAACGAAAACATTAAAGCCGATATTATTATTAAATCGTTAAATAATAATAAAGTTTTTAAAACAGTTTAATAACTTTTTATAAAACTTGTTTTTTAATTAACGTAAAAAATCGGCGCTTTTTAATTAACGTATAGAGTTATTATAAAAAATCTAATATTTAAACAAACTAAGTTCTTTTAAAAAAACTTTTTTTAATTTTTGATAAGCTTTTTAAACTTAGTTTAAGTTTTTATACTTTATTTCGAAATAATTAATTAAAGCTTTAAAAGTTTTAATTTTATTAAAATTGTTTTTTTTATCGAAATATAACGTAAAATTATACGCAGCGTTATTTATAAAATATAATTAAACGTTAATTATTTTTATTCGCTCGTTAAAAAACTAATTTTCGTTAGTTTTTATTTAATTTAATTATATATAAAACTAAATATTAAAACTTAGTTCGTTTTTATCGTAATTAATGCTTTAAAACTTAAAAACTTTAATTTTAAATATACGATAAAAAATAACGTTATTAATAATAAATTGTAAATAAATTAAAATTTTACGGTTTTAAATCGTAAAATTAATTATTAATTAATCAATATTAATAAGCTTATTTTCGATTTTTTTAAAACGATTTTAAAACGTAGTATATTTTAAAGTTAAATTAATAAAGGCTTTTTTATCAAAATTAACAGTATTTATAAAAGCTTTAGTAATTATACGGATTTGTTTTTTTAAAATATTTAAACAAAAGTATAAAATATTAGCTTAATAATTGTTAAACGGAAGGCCTATTTTAAAGGAAGGCTTAAGTGGTTTAAGTGCCTTAGAGGGTTTTTATTAGTGGCCTAAGCGCCCTAGAAGACTTTATTCCTAATACGGCAGGCCACTATTTAAGACCTATAGAGCCTTATAAAGGCTTATTTCTAAACCCTATAAGCCTTATAAGGGCTTATTTTTTAATTACGGCCTTTACCGAAGACTTATTACGGTAATAGGCCTTTAAATAGTATACCGGCTATATATAGTCCGTAATATAACTTTATTATTTAATTTAAATAAAAAATTGGTTTTATTTTCTATATTTTACCGAGTATATAACGGTATTATTTAATTTCTTTTCGATTAATTATTTTTCGCTACTTTACGAAAGTTATAAGCCCGGCTTATAACTAAAAAACAGTATTTATATATTTTTTAAACCTTTATATTTTTATATTTATTTTTTAATTTTCCGAAAAAGCTATTCGGATTTTATTTTTTAATTTCGTTAAAATTGTTTTTTAGTTATTTCGACCGTATAAAATCCCTTAATATTTAGTTATTTTTACGAGCTTTATTTTTTAAAACATACTTTTTTTTTATATTTTTTTTTAATATGCCTTTTTATTATAAAAAACTTTAATATAATACTATCGAGCTTAAGCCTAAAAGTATTAAGCTTATTATTTAATAAAACTAATATAGTTAGTATAAACTTATTAAGATTAAAAGAAGTATTTTTAATATTTTAAAATAAATAAATGTAATTTTTTATAAAAACGACTAAAAAAGGCGCTATTCGAACTTTTTATGCCTTTTTTTTAACAGAACTAAAAGCTATTATTAAAAAAGAAATATTTTTAAACTTATAAACAACTTAAGAAAAAATTAACCTAAACGTCGAAATAACTAAAGCCGTTTAATAAATATTTATAGATTTATATAAGATTTTATTAATTAAATAAAACGACCGTAAAAAATAAGAAAAAAAAAAGTATAGAACTAAATTTATATAATAAATAACGAAATCGGCTAATTATTTTAAGTTTTTCGATTAGTTATTTATTAGCGTTAATTCGGCAGCGCTTAATTCTGCTAGTTTTTAATTCGACCGAAAACGTTTATATAAAACTTTATAGAATTTTATTAAAGCCTTTAAAAAGCAATTCGATTTTAGTATAAACGCCGAAAAGGGAAAAACTTTAAAAAAATACCGAAAGGTTTTTAATAAAATACGAGTTTTCGATAATATAAATTTTATTACTTAGATTAACTAATAGCGAAAGGCCTATTAAAACGTAGTTAATTTCGACGTTTTTAAAGTTACTAGTTTTTTAATAATAAACGATTTTTTATTTACTATTTTAATTAAATTCGCTTTTATATAAGCCGCTTATTATATAAATATACGAATTAAATACTAAGTTAATAACATTTAAAAAAAAATACTATATAAATTAGGAGTTTTTTTAAAAAGAATTATTATTTATAATAAAACGGATATCGGTCGTTTAATATTAATTTACGCAATAGCTAAATAATAATAAAAATAGGGTTTTAACAGCGGAAAAAAATAAAACCAAAGTTTATAGCTTTAAAGCTTTAAAACGTTTAAAATATACTTTTGCCTTTTTTAATTTAAATTAAAGCATTTTTAGAACTTATAAAATTACGGTATTTTATAATATTATATTATTAAAAGAACTAATCGTTAAATTAAGGTTTTTTTAATTAAAAATATTAAAAAAACTAAAAATATGTATAATTTTAAATAGTAAAAAAGCACGAAAGCAAAAATTAATAAAGCCGGATAGAAAGTTTTTTAATTTTAACGAACTAACCGCTTTAAAAGCGGGAAAAAAAACTTTAACCGGGAATAATAAAAATAGATTAATTCGGTCGTCGCGACCGTAATTTAAATTTCGGCATTTTAAAGTATAGGGATTTTCGTAACTTTCGGGCTAAAAAAACATTTTTTAATAAAAAGCATTATATTTAATAATTACGGCGTTATATATTTTATTAATAATCGTACTAAATTTAAACCTAACTTTATCGTATATTATACGAATAAAAAGGCGGTATAGGCAAAAATATCTTTATTTCTAATTACGGCAATAAGAATTTAAATATTTAAAATCTTTTTTTAAACAAATTAAAAAAACTAAGCTTTAATTTAATTTTATATAATATAGCTTATATAAAAGGTTTTTATATAAATATTATTTCGGAAATTAAGCTTTTTAAAAAAAATATTTAGTATTACGGCTTTAACTATATTTTTCGATTCGATACGTTTAATTTTTACTAATAAGGGAAAAATAAAATAATTAAACAATTAATTAAATAGTTTAATTTAGTTTTTTACGAATATAAACCTATTTTTTTATATATTAGCCGAAAGTTAAATTTCGTTTTTTAAACTTTTTTACGTAATATTTCTATAAATTATAAAAGACTAGTATTAACGATAAATTAATAGCTAAAACTGTTTAAACGGTTATACGATTTTTTTAAAAACCGGAAATTTAATATTAAAAACTAATATTTTTATATAAAATATTCGGAGGTAAAAGTTATTCGCTTTATACCGAAAACGGTTTATAAAATTATACTTTTATTCGAAAATATAGGAAATTTAAATTACAAAGCTTGCGTTTAAACTAACGTTAAAAACTTAGTTTTTAGGCGTTTATAAAAGCGAAAAGCTAGCAGACTTTTTTTTATAGTCTATTAGGATTTATTCGAATATAAAAGGGGATATAAAGATTTAAAATATTTACTATTTATCGTCGATAAGCATATCGGATTTATATTTTTATTCCTTTTTAAAGGCAAATTTATAAATTATTTGCTTTTAACGTTATAAAACTATATTATTTAAGTTATAAACCGTTTTTAATTATATATTACAAGCTTTTTTAACGATAATAAATCTAGGGCTTTTAGTATTAAAAAAAGACTAATTTAGTACATTAAATAGGTTAAAGATATAAAAGTTAAAATTAAATATATACCGTTATATATTTATAAGCCTAACGGAAAAGTCGAAAGAGTAAACCAATTTATTATCGATAGGTTTTTAAAAATAATTTTGGCATTTAGGTTATTATCCGATTTATAGCTTGAATTAACGTAAGCGGTTATTTATATTTATAATATAATATTTTAAGTTAGTTTTAAGAATAAATGCCCGAATTAAGTTTTCGATAAGTAATTTAAACACTATTTTTAATAGTATAGCTTAAAAATAGTGCGATATATAATGTTAGATTTAATTCTATTATAGAATAACTTATATATTTACGGGTATAAAGTTTACGTTTTAAAAAAAAGATCGGATAAACTAGGCAGAAAAATATAGAAATTAAAGATTTATATTCGAATAAGATATTTAGTCAGATATATCGCGATTAATATTTATCGAGTTTAAATATTTAAACTTAAAAAAATTGTTATAATAAAAAACGTTAAATTTAACAAAACGAGATTTTATAACGATTTAGATTTCGACGAAAAATTAATTGAAATTTTAAAATTTAATAACGTTTAATTAAGAATATATGTTTTAAATTAGGAATTTACGTAGCGAATTTTAAATATTTAAAATAATTTAAAGCAGCGATAATTTATATTAAATTATAAGTCGAAAATAAAAATTAAAGATTTTAAAAAAGGGATTAATTTTATAGATTTTTAACTTATAGGATTTTTAAACTTACGAAATATAGTTTTATTAAAGTTTAAAAACTAGGTTTTAAAACTTTAATTAAAGGCATTAAAGATTATAATTTTTAAAAAATAAAACGTTATAAATTAAAAAAAACCGCGTATTTTTAAAAACGTATTTAGTTTATAAAGCGTATAAAACGTTAAAAACGAAAATATAGCTAAAAAATTATTAACTTTTTAAAAAATAAAATATATTTAAAGTTTTATATACGGTAGAAATAAATTTTGCTATATAGCTATTATAGAACTATTTTAGCGCTTAATACGTAATAAAAAAAGATTACGTTAAAAAGTTTTATTAGTTTTTTGACGTAAAAAACGCACTTTAAAACGAAAAAGTAAAAGAATATAGAATAATATTTTTAAAATATAATAAAAAAATATATATACCGTATTAATGTTTACAATAAATAGGGTATAAATTTTTTAAATAAATTAATTTAATTTAGAATTTTTTTTAGTTAGCTATTTTTTTAATTAGAAAAAAGCTGTGTTATAAAGTAATAAAAAGTATAAAACGTTATATGCGATTTTTATAACGGTAGCGTTAAAAAAGAAGTTTAAAAAAATTAAAAAATAATTAGTTATAAATATTAAACCGAGTAAATTAGTTTCGAAAATAATTTATAAACTTGAAAAAAGGATTAATGTTTGAAAGCTTTTAAAAAAGCTAATTTTATAAAATTAATTTAATTTTTATTTTTATAGTAAATATTTTAAAAAAAATGCCGAAAATAAAATTGCTACGTTTTAACGAACGAAAACTTTTTAAAAAATAAATCTACTAACGGGATTAAAAATATCGAAACTTATATTATTAAAGTGGGTTTTTTAATATAAACCGGATAAAAACGGATTTTTAAAAGTATATAAATTTCGACTTATAGTTAAAAGAAATTTGTAAAAAATAAGTACTTTTTAGAGTATTTATGCCGCAGTTTTAATAACGAAGTTTTTTAAGATTATAATAATAATTACAATAAAATTCGATATAATAATTTTTTAATTTAACGTTAAAAACGTATTTTTAAATATTATAAAGGTTTTTTAATATTATATAATATGCTATTTATTTTTTAAATATAAAGAAATAAAGAAATGTTTTTTTTAACGAGCGTTATATAAATTAAAAGATTTTTCCGTATTATGGTATTTAAAGTTTAATAAAACGCTAAAAAAGTTTAAACTAAAAGTAGCTTTAAATAAGCTTTGCTTTTTTTTTAATAAAAAAAAACTATTTACATATTATTTTATATTAATAATTATTTTGTTTGCTATCGTAAAAAGCATAAAACCAAAAGTTTAAAAATCGTTAAAGGTATCGTTACGGTATACGAAATAAAGCCGGCTAAAAAAATAAAAAAAATTTTTTAGTTTTTTAAAATAAAAGTAATAAAAGATAAAAAGAAAAAAATAATTACTTTATTTTATAATTTTTATATTAAAAAAGTCGTAATAAAATTTAATACCGATAATGATTTATTTATACCTGTAACTTTATTACCGCTAACTAAATTCGTTCGTAATTTAGATTAAATAATAGCGGCTAAAATATTGTTTTATTAAAAAATAATTAAATTAATATTATATATAGCCAGTCACGATGAGGGCTGGAAGTGAAGACAGGGCTCCAGAGTTGACTCTCAGTACGTGTGATAATATTAAGGTGCAGAAGGGAAGGTCAGGCCTGGTGGGGTGCCAGGTCTGCCGCAGCACTTATATAGTGTGTGCGCCCTTATCTTATCTGCTATCTAATCCGTACAGCTACCTGGGAGTACCAGGTAGGATCGGTGAATACCGTAACTACCCCCGCGCGAACAAAGCACCAAGTCCCAAGGTGCTGTCATCCCGTCAGGGCTCAAAACGTCCATTCCAAGGCTTTTCAGCAGATTGGCGTCAACAGCAAAGGTCAGCTGTTCGACCCGTGTTAGTGCCATCAAAACTTCATCCATTTTGCTCCATTTTCAACCATTCAGCCAGGTTCTTTATCGATAACGTCAGACTCCAACCATCCATCCGTCATGGCCTGCGGTGCCAGGGCATCCATCGTAACCATCACAACTTCCGTCAGGTGTACCAGCTGTACAAAGGGTGTCAGAGACGTCGTCGGTGATCTTGTCAGCTGTCTCAACAGCCATGGTGACGTCTCCAGGCTACAGCCAGTATATTGATCGTGCGTGTCAACCTGCCGTGCCAGGTGACGTGTATTTGAGGTTCTTGAGGTACGTCGGAATCGGATGACGACGGGTGAGGGATCGAAGTCACTGGTGAACTGAATGATCTTGGCTTGACTATGGTGACGAGGTGACTGAGGGCATGGGGTCACCGGAGTGACTCTTGACGGCCCAGCCTCAGCGGTGAAGTAGGTGGCATGGCATCAGTGATCTCGTCAGCGCTGATGTGTGCCAACTGGTGTCAGGTGGTACTGATGGCTCCAGGTCGCCGTCGACGCTGGATTCAGTGATTATCAAGGTGACCGAAGGCTTCGATAGGGTCGAGGTCGGTCTCTTGTCAGGTGGTGACGGCTCCGATGAGGTCTCGAAGTCACCGTCTTGGCAGGTGCTGAGGGCTTCGACGGGTCGAAGTCAGCGCTTGAGGTGGTGATGGAGGTGACCACTCCAGGTGTCACGTAAGGTGGTGACGGCGTGCCTGGAGGTCGTGATGACGGGCTGCCAGCGTGCCTGGTGTGTCATCTCAAGACATCGGGTTCAGGTTGTCATGCCTGCAGCGCAGCGCTGCAGGGCTTTTTCTTTTGCCTCACGGTGAGGGCTTGCGAGAGGGGTGGAGGGACGTGCCTGACGTAGTCAGGGCTTCTGGAGGTGCCTGCCGTAACAGGGCTTTTGGTGGTGGCCGCCGAGGGGGTCGATTACTCAAAGATAAAGGTCACGCTAAGGCAGGGCTCCGCGGACAAGTGGTGTGCCCCTGCTGGAAAGGACTTTGGCCGCCGAAGGGGTTGATTTCTTAGGTAACGCCTGGAGACAGGGCTTCAAACGGTGAAGGTGCCTGCCGGGAGGGGCTAGATAACTCAAGGTAACCGTCGAAGTGGTCAAATAGGCTCAAAAGTGACGAAAAAAACACAGCGAGTCAGGGCTCCTGCAATTGAAGGTGAAGGCCTGGGTACGTAACGGAGAGCGCGCAACCACCAGGGCTTTTGGGGTATACTGCCAGAATAAAGTTGACGATAGCCTTACTGACGCAATAAGGCTACGGACCTTAATATAGTCACGATAAGGGCTGGAAATAAAGACAGGGCTCCAGAGTTGACTCTCAGTACGTGTGATAATATTAAGGTGCAGAAGGGAAGGTCAGGCCTGGTGGGGTGCCAGGTCTGCCGCAGCACTTATATAGTGTGTGCGCCCTTATCTTATCTGCTATCTAATCCGTACAGCTACCTGGAAGTACCAGGTAGGATCGGTGAATACCGTAACTTAGCCGTAATAATTAAATTAAATATTGTTTATATAGCTTTATTATTATTACGTTTTTTAACGAATTTAAGCGAAAAATGTTAAAAAGTTACTCGTAAAATAATTAAATATTTATATAAAATACGTTATTTAAATATAAAGTACAGAGTATAAGATCATAAAGTAAAAGTTTTTATAATTGCTAAAAATATAATTTTTATAAACGATAAAAAAATAAAACGGTTTTTTTATAACTATATTATTATGTTTTATAAAAGATTTATCGTTTAAAAAGCAATTCGTTAAACTATTATATTTATTTTTATAATAAAAGCCGAATTAATTGTTTTTTTTTTATAATTAAAAAAATAATAGCTTTTTAGCGGTTTTTTTGCAATATATAACTAAATTTAAAATAAGCTTATACGATTTTAAATAATAATAAATAAACAATTAAGTTTATAGTTAATAAAAACGAAAAAATTAATATTATATTCCGATACGTTAATATATATAATATATAAACGCGATAGGAATATTTTAAGGGATTATTTAAGGTTAAATATTTTAAAACAAATTAAATACCGGTAAATAAATTAATTAAAACGTTAACTAAACTTTAGTTTAAATATTTTCGAACGTTTTTAAATTTCTATAACGTATTACGAAAAAATATAAAAGTTTATAAAAGTGTTAAAGCTTAAAAAAGTACCGATAAAGCGGATAAGATTTTATTTTTAAAAGGCTAAGTTTTAATAACTAAATTTTTTATATAAATACGTCGGCTTTAATATAATAAAATAGCTAAATAAATAAAATAAAACTTTTAAAAAGATAAAATATCGTTATAGTTGTTTATTTATTACGGATATAATTAAAATCGGCTTTTATTTTTTTTAAAAAATCGTTATAGCGATAATAAATTTATTTAATATTAAATAAAAACTTATTTAAACTAATATAATTTAGCAATTTTTTTAAAGTAATATTTTATTTATTTTATAAATAATATTAAAAACAGTAAAAATAGATATTAATTAAAGTATTAACTTTTTTATTAACGGTCGTATAAAAATATTTTCTACGCTAAAAAATAAAGTCGCAAACTAATCGCTTAAAACTAAAAAGCTAAATAATTTAATATTAACGTAAACGAAATTAAAATTTAAAATTTAATATAATTTATAACCGAATATAAATATTATTATAAATATAAAAAATATATTAAAGTTTATTAGCGGTATTTTTAAAATTTAAATAATAATAACCGTTATTTCGAAAAGCTATTAATAAACGTATATATAAAATATATAATATAAGGCAATAAGTTTTAACGTTTAATTTTATATTTTGTAATTAATTAGTAATTGGTTTTTAATATTTAATATTTTATAATTTACTAAACTAATAACTAGAATAGCCGAAAATTTTTTTATATTATTATTATTATCGGAATTAACGATAATACGGCAAATACGACGATAAGCCGAAATAAAAACGACCGAAAAAGCTTTGCAAAAAACGATAAAAATAGTAATAATACGGCCGAAAGCACAAATACTAAAGGTATTTAATATAACGCAAATTAAAGTAATAAAACGAAAGCGAGTAAGCAAACGGGCAAAACTAATTAAACCGTTTTTTTTTAAAAAAAAAAATCGAATAAAAAAAAAGCTTTTTTAGTTTTATCGAGCTAAATACGTTAAATTAATTATATATTTAAATCCGTAATTAAGTTATAATTTATAATAAAAACAACGCGTTTATAAACGTTTAGGTTAATATTATTAAAGTTTTTAAAAAATAATTAGTTAAATTTATAGCTTAAAAATAAAATACTAATAATATTTTCTTTTTTATTATTATTTTTACTTTTTACGTCCGATATAACTTAATTATTATTATTTTTTTTTAGCTCGGGGATATTATTATTATTAAAATTAATCTAAACTATAAATAAATAAGTAAAAATTAAATAAGGCAAAAATAATTTACAATAATAAAGTTATCGAAGGCTAAGCTTTTAAAAACGTCGTAATTTTTATCGTTATTATTATTACGTTATATTATTTTAATACTATAGATTATATTAAAAGTAAATAAATATATTATATTTATAGCGATATTAAAAAAACTTACTTTAATACGGGTAAAGCGGCGATAAGCCGTAGAATTTAAAACACGCGTAATAGCGAACGAGGTTAAAAAAATATCGAATTTATGCGATATTTGCGATAATTAAAAATAAATTAAGAAAAGTAACGCGTATACGTATTATTTAAAAAATAAGCTTTATAGTATTATTTATAGTAGCAGCTTTATTACGTAACGAAATACGGGAAAAACGATAGCGTATAATAAATAAAGTTTAAAATATTAAAAACGAAATACGTAAATAAAAAAAAAGTAATTTATCGTTATTTCGTCCGACGAAATATCGTTAAAAACGTATTAAATAATAGCAAACTAGCGACGATAAGAAATATTTTCGGATATAATATTAAATAATGCGGAAGTTAATAAATAGTTAAATAACGCAAGGGTTAAAACATAGTTAATAATAATGCTAAAATAAAAGGCAAGTTAGTTATAAAATTGTAATTACGCGAAAGTATATAAATAATATATGCGATAAAAACAATACGTACTAAAATAAAGCGCGCGTAAAACGAAAAAGCTAAAAATTTATATTATAATACCGATAATTATAAAACGGCTATAAAAATAATTAAAACTTTATAATCCGAATATTAAAAGCGGATATAGTTTTAAAAATTAAAAAAAAATCGTTTTATTGCTTTAAATATAAAATAAAAAAACATTAACGCAAAAACTATAAGCTTTACTATAAAGTTTTTAAACTTAAACTGTTTAAATTTGTTATTATTTCGAATTTTTATTTTTAAATATATAATTATTAAAATAGCAAAAATACTAGTATTATTTATAAAAACCTCTTTTTTATACTTTTAATTAAATAAAAAAAGCTATTTAATATCGGGATTATTTAGTTAGTTTTGCCGTAAATTGTTAATAATATTACTATTAAGTTTATTAATCGAAAAAATGCTTATAACGTTTTAAAAAAATATAATAAAACTAGTTTTATTAAAATACTAAAAAACGCTTTAAAACAAATATAACTAAAAGAACTAGCGCCGCTACCGCTTAATATATAGGCTTATAGCGTTATATTTAATATAATTAATTAGCTAGGCCTAAATATGAAGTTTAATTTTAAATATGCCCCGAATATCACTCGCTATATAATTTAAATTTTAATAAACAAGTCGTCGCACTTAATCGATATCCTATAAAATAAAAAGCCTTTATTTTTAATTATTAACCTAATTAAAACAAAACGTATTTAAAAAAGGACTGTAAAGGCCTTTACTTTTTATTTTTTTTACTTAAATATAAAGAACGAAATTATTAGCTGTATATTTTATACCTTTAAATTAAAAACTATTTTTATAACGTTATAAAAGATTTAAAAATAGCTTATTATAAATAAAAAAATAAAAAATATGTTTTATTTATTTAATTCGGATATATAAAACTAATTAAGCCGATATTTAGCAATTATTTAAAGCTTTTTCGTTTTGTTTTAAAATAAAAACCCGTTTTTAATTAAAAACTAAAATTAAACTATCGTCGTAAATAATATATAAAAACTTATTAAAAAAATATTAAATACTAAGTTTTATATTATTACCGGTAAAATATTTTAAACAAATTTTATAATTTATTAACGTTTTATCGAAACTATAAAAAGCTTTAGCGTTTGTTACGTTAAGGCTGCACTATAAAGGCAAGGCTCCAATAGGTGGTCACCTAGTATATATTAATAATAAAGTAAGGAAAAGAAAGGAAAGAGGCCTGGTGGGCTACCAGGTTTATAGCCTTTATAGTGGGCTGTCCTTTATCTAATCGGTATAGTTACCTAGGAAACCAGGGTAGCTACCCAGGAGACGTACCAGGTCAGCCGGTACGTCACTACCCCTCGCGAAGACCCCTCGCGGGCTGAAAACGCTATTCCCACACTTTCCACCCGTTAAGCCTAAGACAGCGGAGACCCCATGTTCAAACCGTGTCCAAGGCTCTATTTTTGACCATTTTCCAGCTATTCCATGCCTTCTAAGTATCATCTTGTTTATATATGTATTAGCCACGTTAGGTGGGCTTCCGAAGGTAATAGCAAAGCATCAGTGATCTTATTAGCGCAAATGTTACCAAATATTGACTCAGCTCAGTCACTATATATATATGTAACTGCCAGTTAGTGTGAGGTCGCTGGAAGGTCCAAATAGGATAAATTCCAGCGTCTTGTCAAATAGTGACGGCTCTAGGGTAGTGACTAAAGTCAGCGTCAAGTAACGGCTCCAAGGTGATTAGGTGACTAAAGTCAACGCTTCCGATAGTAGTAGTAACATCGACGTCAATAAGTGCGTTAGAGGGTTCTTGTCAAGTGCCTAAGCCACTGCGTCAAGGCTTCCGGTATTGCCTAAGCCACGTCAGGGCTTCCGATAGGTGTCTTTTAAGCCACACCCAGGCTTCTTATCAAGTGCCACGCATAAGCTCCGTAAAGTGCCTATTGCGATAGCGATAGGTGCCTCCGTGTAAGGGAGGGCTTCCGTACCTAAGCCACAGCGTCAAGTCTTAAAGGTGCCTAAGCCATACGGCCAAATCTTACAATAGGCGTCAAGCCACACCCAGGGCTTCTAAAGTACCTTCTAGTAAAAAAGGGCTTCCGTATATACCTCGTTATAAGGGCTTTCAGGTACCTCGCGATAAAGGCTTTATAGGGTGCCTAACGGACCGTTAAGGCTTCCGAAAGTGCCTCAGCGATAAGGGCTTCCGACTGGCATCAAGTGCCGTAGGGGATAACTGGCTATAACCTGCCGCGAAAGTATTAACTGGCACCAAGTACCGTAGTGACTGGCGTTGACCTGCCTTAAAGTAACGTCACATAGGCTCCGCAAAGTGCCTATTACAACGTGCTGGTAAACCTCACCGTAAGGTGCCGTAGTAGCGAAGGAAAGCTTTCTTAAACGCGTTCGCTACGGGATACGGTATTTAAATATTTTCGACTTGCTATCGCTAGCTATTAACTTTAACCTATCTCGAAGGTGACTAGCTGTTAACCCTGCCGTAAAGGTAACTGACTAGCTTTAACCTGCCTTTAAAGTAACTAGCGTTAAGTGCCGTAGACTAACTGGCGATAACCTCGCCGTAAGGTGACTAGCGTTAAATGCCTTTAACTAACTAGTAATGACCCTTACCGTAGGGTTGCTAGAGCAAACGCTGGTACCGCGATTAACGACGGATTATTAGCTCTACCGGGCGCAGCAAAAAAACCGGCAATTATGCCTTAATACAATAACCTCGCTGTCGCTTATTAAAGGACCTTACTATTGTCACGTTAGGGCTGCACTATAGAAGCAAGGCTCCAATAGGTGGTCACCTAGTGTATATTAATAGTAAAGTAAGGAAGGGAAGGGAAGGAGGCCTAGTGGGCTACCAGGTCTACAGCCTTTATAGTGGGCTGTCCCTTATCTAATCGGTACAGTTACCTGGGAGACCAGGGTGGCTACCTAGAAGACGTACTAGGTCAGCCGGTACGTCACTGCGTTAAAACTATTTAGGTATTTAAGTATTAAGTCTTTAATTTATTTAATTCTAAAACGTTATTATTAATTAATTCGATTTTCGTTTATTCTTTAAATAAGCCGATTACGTAAATACTTAATGCCTTTTTTAATATTTAAGCTATTTCCGTTATTATATAAATCGATATTTGAAAATATATTAACGACTGGCTTAAAAAAGTAAAAAATTATTACTACTATTAATACTAACGCGTAAACTGATATAATTATTAAGTTTTAAATTAATAATTAGTATATATTTATTTGTTTTATTAATATAATTTAATAAAGCTATAACAATTAAACCGAAACTTTCTATAAAAATATTGCGGATATTTTTATTTAAGTTATAAAATAAAATAAAAAACATTATTTTTTTTTTTGCAAGTAAATATACTAATATTTTTTTTTATTAAATATAAACTTTATTTATAAAATATAAATAGCTATTATTTACAAACCGAATAGGTTTTTTTATAAAACCTTTTTATTTAAGGACTACTTTATTAAAGTCTTTTTAATTATTTCGTAAATAAAGCATTTTATAAAATAAGCGTTTTATATTTTTTAATCGGAAAACTAAACGTTATTTGCGACTAAAGCTTAATAAATAACGGAAAAAAGCCTTTTTATTTATTTTTCATATTCGCGGATAAACTTTTTAAAGCAAATTAAAAAGGTTTTAAGAAAAAATTCTTTAAAAACACGTCGATCGAATATAACAATTATCGATAATCTTTATAGCTTATTTTTAAATAAAAAATAAAAAAATACTTTCAAATATTTTAATAACAGTAAGTTTAAAAATTAGCTTTTTCGTAAAAATAACGATTAAAAGATTCCTTATTAATAAATTAACTCGGTATTTTTTTCGACTTTAAAAAGTCGATTAAGACCTTAAATACTAAACTTAAGCTATAAAACGGCGATATTTTTCTAACGACAGCGTTAAACGTACAAATTTTATAGTGTTTTTATAAGCTTTTTTGAAATTATTTAAAATTTAGTTTATTTTTAAAACCTTTTTGCGATAATAAGCAAATATTTAACACTTCGATAAATATCCGTACTATATATAAGCCTAAATCGTAAAAGTTTAATTTTATTAATATTTATTAAAAAAATAAATCTATATTTTTTAAAAATATAAATTAAAAAAATAAGCTTATAAAAGCCCGTAGTAAAGCGTAGCTTTTTAATTAAAATAAAATAAACCCAAAGTTTAAAAACATTTTCTTTAAGTTCTTTAATATAAAACGAAAAACGAAACTAATTAAAAAGCGCGTTATTAACTTTAAGCTATAATTTAAAAATATAAATATAACCTTTTAAAAAAAAGCTCTTTTAATCGAAATATTATATTATTAAAAAGCCGTATTAATATAAAATTAAATCAATCGAGTATATTATTTAGCAAATTAAATCTATTTTAATCTTTATTACGTTTTACTCGAAAATTATAAAAGTGCTTAAAACGAAAATTAATAATAGTTTATTTGAAAAAAATATAAGCCCTATTATAATATTTAGTTCGTTATTAAATTAAAAAAAGTTTTTATTTAATTAATTCGATTATAAAGTTTAATGCTTAAACAATTCGCGATATTTTATTACCGTATATTTATAATAACTTTTTAAAAAACTTCGCTATATACGCTTTAATTATATTCATTAATATTTTCTTTAAATATAATTAATATACTATTAACTCGGAAAGCAAACCTATAACGGCCTTTTTTACGCCTTTTAATATATTATAAATAACTATATTGCCGTAAAGATTTATTGATTTAATTGTTTAGCTTTTTTACGCAATAAGCCGTATATTATTCGATTTTATTTTAAATAAATATAAGCCTCTTTTTGATAATATCGTTATTAAAAAGCTTATTTTTCGCTATAATAATAAAGAACTATTTCCTAAAACACGTAAATTCGTATTTAAAAATATTAAAAATATCGACGATGTTTTTTTAAATTACGAACAAATTATCGTTATAATTAATATAATTAAAAACAAATAATACTAAGCTTTATATACGGTACGAATAGCCGAAAACCCGTCGGCGCTAAAGTTTATAAAATCGTTAAATAAATATTTTATTAAAATGTTATAAAAATTAAAGCTTTTTTTAGTTTAACCGTTTATTATCGCATTTAAATTATAAGCTATATTTTAATTTGCTCTTTTTTACTATTTTATTACGTAAAAGAATTAAGTTTTTAAAGGTTTTAATTAATAAAAAGCTATAAATAAGCTAAAAATAGCTTTAATTTTAACTTTTAATTTTATTATTTTTTTTTGCTAAAAGCGGTAGTAAAATATAGCTAAAAATTAACGCGTTAAATACTAGATAAAAGTATGTCCTTTATTAAATAATCGATAAAAAAATTAAGCCGGCTCGATTCGAATTAAATATTTAACGCGGCTTTAAACTAAATTACGATATTATTGAACGTAAACTTTTTAATATCGTTAAAGCTTTATAACGATTTTAAAACTATTTATACGGCGTAAAGTTTTATTTAAAAATTAATACAAAAACTTTTATTAATTTAATAACGGCTTTTTTGCCATATTTAACGTAATATTTATATATTAAATAATTTATATTAAAATGTTCGACTTTTTCCTTTATTATATATTAAAAGAAAACATTTTATTATTAAAGGCTTATTACGAAAGTTTATAACTCCGTTAAACGCTTAAAATAATGTTTAAAAAAATAATATCGAAAAATATATCGATTTATAGTTTTATTTAATATTATTGCTTGTTTTTTCAAAGCTTAAAACTTAAAATATATTTAATTAAATATTTAATAATACAATTTTTAATCCAAATGCCGTTTAATCCGATAATTTAAAAAATATCGTTTGTTTTTTAATTATTTTCAAATACCGCAACCGTTATACAGTCACGATGAGGCCTGTTGTAGAGACAGGGCTCCAGAGGTTGACTCAATATTGTAATATTAATAAAGGTGAAGAAGGGAAGCCCAGGCCTAGTGGGGTGCCAGGTGGGCTGCAGCACTTATAGTGCGTGCTCCCTTATCTTATCTGCTATCTAATCGGACAACCTACCTGGCAGTGCCAGGTGGCTAGGTGACTACCGTAACTTATACTATTTAATAGTTTTATAAAAGCTTTTAAAATATTGCTTTATAATATTTTATTATAAGCAAAAAACTTTAATATAAAACTATCGATTAATAAAACTTTAACGCGTAATTAATAATTTAAAGCCAAAAAAATTATCTTAAATTATTTTTATATTTAGTTTATTCATTACAAAAAAACAATATATATAATTAAATTTATACTATTTATTAATAAAAAGGCTTATATTTATAAATTAAAAACCTAATTAAAGCATGTTTTAATTATTAAAAGTTTATTATTAAAAAACTAATTAAACCGGCTTGCTTTAACGCTATTAACGATTAATTTTAGTTTTAGATCTTTAATATTTAAACTATATTTTTAAACCGTATTTTTTAAACTATTATTAAAACCCGATAGAAAATATTATAAAGCTAAAGCTACTAATAAAAAAGACTTTTATATAGTTAAAACTTTATTTAAAAAAAGATTTATATATAATATAATACGCTAATTTGAATTAAATTTAATAATAGCTTTAAAAATTAAAGCAAAGTTATTAAAACGGCTAAATTTTTTAATATTTATTTCCGTTATAATACTGCTTATTTTTTATAAAATTAACGTTTTATAAAAAGTAATTATCGTTTAATCAAAAACAAGTTTATAAAAATTACCAACGGTATTAATAAAAATTAGTTTTAATATTTACCGGCTATTATTTAAGCTAATCGTATTTCGATTCGAATATACGGTTTTAATTTTAATAAATTCGTATATAGTAAGTTATTTATTATACCGATTAAAAATATTATACCGTTTTAACGCGTATTTAATTAAAATAAAATTACCGATTTCGATTTTTTTTTAATATAAAGGCAAAACAATATAAACGTCGATAAAAAAATCTTAACTACGTTTGTAAAATTATTACGTATAAACGGGCTATAGTTATAATACGGCTTAATTAAAAAAAGGCTTATAAAATACGCAAAAAACCTTTAAAAAAACATATATGTTTTAATTTACGAGTTTTTCCGTAAAAAAAATATATTTATTAAATTTAAACTTATATATAATTAGTTTAGTTTATTAAAGATTATAAAAGTTTTTTTAAACGGTAAATATAAATTATGCAATTTAAATAACATTATATTTAAAACGGATTTTTTTTAACAAACGTTTTAAAGTTTTTATTTAAAATAACGAAAAATATTTCGTACCGCTTAAATTAAAGGATAATTCTTAATTAATAATAAAGGTTTTAAAAAATTAAATAAAAGCTAATATAATTAAAATTTGGACTTAAGCAATTAAAAAACAAATTATTATATATGAAAACGTTAAAAAAACCTTAATTAATAACTATATTAAGCTTTTAATTCGTTTAAAAAAGCTTATTTAATTTAATAAATAATACAAAGTATTTTAATTTTTTAGTTTTAAACTTTTTTTTTGTTTTTTTTTTACATTTTTATATAAATTTTTTTATATTTTAGTTATAATATTAGTAATTAATCGTATATTTATATTATTTTAAGAAAAAACATTAAAGTTATTGCAAAAATAACGCGTTTTTATTAAACTAATATATATTTACTATTTTTATAGTTTTTTTTATTTTGTTTTTCTTTTTTATATAAAATAAAATCGAGTTTTTTTTATTTTAAATAAAAACGACCTATATTTGCTTATTTCCTTTTTTGCCTATTTATTTCTTTTTATTTTTTTTATCTTTTGTTTTTTTGTCCTTTTTAATGCTTTTTATTAATAAAGGCCTTTATAATATAAAAAGTCTCGTAAATATACTTAATTTAACGGTTTTTATATCGAATATTTATTTACGTATTATTTTATAAGTTAATCGGCTTAATTGAGTTTTCCGTTTTATAAAACGCTTGAAAATATTAAGTTATATTATTTATTTTATTGGTATAAAAAAAATTTTCGGCTTTAATATAAAATATACAGTTTTTATGAACATTTTTTACGAATTTAAAATATAAACAATAGTATATAAAAAAATAAAAAATAAATTTATTATAAGTTTTATTTTTTTCGAAATATTAGGTTTTATAATATTCGTAAAATATAGCATTATTTTAGCCGTACCGTTAAATAACAATTTTATAAACGCGATAAAAATCCTTAATAAAATGCTTTAAAATTAAATTTAATAAACCGCTATTTAAATATTTAACGTATAAAAAACGAAAACGTTGTTATAATTTAATTATAATATCGTAATTTTAATATTTTTATTAAAAGAAAATCCAAAAAAAAAGTCGTTAATTTTTTATTTATAGTATTAAAACCGAATAACGTTACCGAAAACGATAATCGAAAAATATTTAATAAACTGTTATAAACTATAATTAAATATATTTTAAACATATTAAATTACTTTTTAATATAAAGAAACTTATAACTATATAAATAATTTAAATTTGCTACTAACGTTTATATTTTAATTATTTTTAAATTTAATTTATATTTTCGTAATATTTTTTTAATATTAATTATTAATATAAAAGGTTTGCTATAAAAATAGTATATTAATTATTAAGCTTTAATTTATTATTAATTAAAACAGAAAACGGACTATTTAAATTATTAAAACTATAAAATCGATTTATAATTATTGATATATTTATTATTAAAAACTAGCGAAAAAAAAACGAGCTTATTTTTAAAACTAAAACTATTATCTTTTTTAATAAAAAAAATATTACTTAATAAACCCCTAAAAGGAAATCGATAGTATTAAAATACTATTAGCTTTTTATTTTTTAAAACATTTCAAATTTTATTATAAAAAACTAATATACCCGTTAAATATCGAAATATCGAAATATCGACAAATCGATTTTTTATATATTAAAAGAATTACCGATAAACTTAAAAGCATATTTTAATAGCTTTTTAAAAACTACGTCGCTATAAAATAGTTAAAAATTCCGACTTTTTATTAAACCGGTAAATTTAAAGTTCTTTTTTATTTTAAAAAAGAAAAAAAATAACTATATGTTTATTTTAAACTTACGTATAATATACTTTCGCGTTAATTTAATTATAAAACATTTTTTAAAGCCGATATAAATAGTATAACCGTAAAAAGGTATTCGGCCGGTTTTATTAATAAACTACGACTTAAAACGATTATTACGTTTTTTATTTTTACTTTTTTTTGTTTTTAAATATTTTAAAATAATATAAATAAAGTAATAAAAAAATAATCAAATAGTTATTTAGTTATAAAGCTTTATTTATAATAAGGAAATAAGGAAATAAAAATATAATAAAGTTTATAATAAATATAATTCAAAAAAAAGCAAAACTAAACGATAAAAATGATAAAAGGTTTAAATTAAAATTATAATAATAATTATAAAATAAAAAGTCCTTTAATTTAATGACCGGTATTTAAAAATCCGACTTATACCGCTTATAATCTATATATCGCTAGCTTTTTTTTATTTTAAAAATTAACTAATTAAATTAACGATAATAAGGCTCGTTTTATAATAATATTTTAATAATTTATAAATTTGCCGTAATTCCGTTTAAATTATTAAAAAGGGAAAACTTATTGCCGGCTTTTAAAAATTAATACTTTTTATAATAAACTCTTTTTTTATTTTTTACTTTTAAACTATTATTATTTTAACTTTATTATTTTTTATTATTATTTTATTTTTATCCGTTTTATATTAATATTCATTTTAATACTATTATATTAGTAAAAACGATAATAAGCTTAATATTAAATAAAAATTATAAACAGTAACTATATTTAAAAAGAATAACTTATTTATACGTAACTTTACTTTTTTTTAATAACGATAGCTATTTTTAACCTATATTTATTTTAAATTATTTTCGTTATTTTATAAATTTAATATTACGTTATTTTTAATTTTATTATAAGTATTTATTTAATCGTACCTTTTTATCTTTATTTTTATTAATATTATATTTTTAAATAAATACTTTCGCCTAGTTTTATTTAAAATAATCGGACTTAAACTAGCTATTTTCAAGAAAAAAATACGTTACGAATTAAATTAAACCGTTATATTTTAATAAGCTATTTTTAAAAACATTGTTAAATTTTTTTTTTATAAATACTTTTTAAATTAGTTTTTCCGGACTATTATAGCCTAACGACTATTTCTTTAAAATTAATAAAATTAAAATATTTAATTTTTTTTGAAAAAATTTTGGTTTTTTTTTATTACTATTATCGTTTTTTTATTTTTAAGTTTTTTTATTTTTAAAAAATCGACTATAATCGTAAAAAAAACGTTATTTATTTAAATTTAATTAATATTTAAATTAAACTAATCGAAAAGCAATAGCATTTTATTTTTGATATTTAAGCTAGTATTAATATTTTTTCCCGATTTTAATATTTTAACCGTATTTAGTTTAAAATTCTTTCGGTGTTTTTTCAAATAAACTAGTTAATTCAAGCTAAAATAATAAAAAAAGTTTTTAAAAATAAGTTATTAGTTTAAAATATTTGTTTCCGGGTTTAATTTTATATAAAATAATTTTACCGGCTTTTTTTAATATTAAATAATTATAGTTTTCGAACTTAATAAAAAAAAATATATATTTTAGATTTGTTTTATTCCGGAAAAAGCTATAAATCAAACTATGCTTTTATTTTTAAAAAAGTTAAAATATATATTATTAAAATCCGCTAGAATAAAAACTTTAAAAATAATATAAAATATAAACATATTAATATTTCGAAAATACTGTTTTATAAAACTATTATTTAAAGAGATAAATAAGCTTACGGCTAATTAATATTGTAATATATTTATATAATGCTATATCGATTATAATTTATTAACCCCGATACTTTTTTTTTCCTTTTAATTTTAGACGACTTTTATATAGTTTTTATCGCGTTAAAATCCCGACCGATTACAAAAAAGCGTTCGATATAGCTAAAAAAACGAAAACTTTATTATAACTATATAATAATAAACTATTTATTCAAAAATTTAAATATTTTTTTACTAAATCGATAGTTCTTTTACCCGACCGAAATTAAACAATTGCTTAAAAAAAAAGCGCTTTTGTTTTTTTATTTTTTATTAATATTAAAGCCGATAGTGCTAAAACTATAATTATATTAAAAAAAGCCTTTTATAATATAGTTAATATTTAAATCAATTAAAAGCTATATTTATAATTATATTTATTTTTATAATTAAAAACTTTATATTTTTTACAATTTACGCGGCCGTTTTAACTGAATACTAAACTATATTATATAGCTTTTAAATCGATAAATATCGATAAAATATACTATATATATTAATATCTTTTTATTATTAGCAATAATTTAATTTTTAATAGATTTATATTTTTATTATTACTTATTTATATATATATATAAAGCGGAAATTTAAAAGTATAATAATAAACGTAATATTACGTAAAATATAAAGCTAGGTAATTTTATACGGCGAAATCTGTTTATATTTAAAAACGAAAATAGCTCTTAATTATAGTATTTAAAGTTTTTAAAGGATGCTATAAAACTTAAAACAGGCTTTTGATTAATAGTTAAAGACTTTGGCTAAAACTATTAATATTTACTATTATACGATATTAAAAATAAAAAACTAATCGCTTTCGACTTTATATATATTAAATATAACGCTATTAAATATATTAAATGTTTAAAAAACCTTAATCGCTAGTTTAAAACATATTTTCCTGCAATTTTAAAAGCTTTTAAAATTATTATAGCTTTTTATTTTAAATAAAAAATAAATAATTAACTATGCGGATATTTTATAGTATATTATATTTATTGTTTTATTTTTAACTATAACGTATTTATTAGAATAAAAAACGCGTTAACTTTTTAAATAACGAACTTTAAACGTTTTATAAATTAAACCGCCGCTATTTACAGTATAAGCATTAAAAATGTATTTAATTTTAATAATTAACCTTTTTATAGATATTAATGCGTTAAATTGGCCGGCTAAAACGAGCTTAAAAAGTTTAAATTAAATAAGTCCTTTTTAATTAGTTTTATTATAGCTAAGCTTTTTTTTCGAAAACAGGTTTTACTATAAAAAAGATTTTAAAGCCTAACGCTCCGTTAGTTATATTGATACGGCTAAATATAAAAACATTATTTTTTTTAATTTTAACTGTTTTTTCGATTCTATTAATTTAGTTAACGTTATCGTTAAAAAAAAAATCCCGGCTTTATATATATAGCTTTAAAATACGTATAGAACCGTGGCGAAAAAACTACTGCTTTTTATTGCATTAACTAAATAGCGAGGTTAAAAGGACTACCGAAACTAATATAAATAAGTTCGAAAGGTTATAAAAAAAAAGAAGAAAAAAAGCTATTATTAAATATATATAGCGTAAATCCCGATAAATAAAATAAACTGCTAATTTTAAGCTCGTACCGGAATTTATATTTAAAAAGCTAAAAAAGCTATTTAAATAGGCTAATTAAACAAATGCCCGAATAATTTACGATAACCTTATTCTTTTTACGTTATTTTATAATTATTTTATTAACGATAAAACTTAATAAAAACGCCGTCGTTTTATTTAAAGAAAGCTAAAATGAAAATAGTAGTTATAATAGTTATAAAAGCGGGAAAAATAACTAAACACTTATAATGCTATATTATGTAAGTGTTTTGTTTTTTTCGCGTTAGGTTAGTTTAGTTAATATATATATATACGTAAAATATACACTTTTTTTTAGCACTTTTAAGCTTTATTCGTAAGTAATCAATAAATTGCCTAGTCATTATGGCTGCCTTTAGCAGCTATATTATTCAATTCAGTCATATATTTGCTATGGTTTCGACCTCGTTTTCAGTAAACAAATAGTCCACAGCACAGGCCGATAAACTATCCCTTCGAGTGCTGTTTGACCTCCTGTACGGCCAAGAGATTAGTTTGACCAATAGAACAGGGTCATTTGAATATATATACCACGCCCACTTAAATCCGCCTGTTCTATATGTAACCGCAAATCTTACCGTTATAAGACGCAATATTACACGCTTGTATATTTACTTTCTACCGGCGCTACGTATAGTTATCCGATTAATTTAAGAAAAATCCTACGAAATAGCGCTAAGTTTACAGATTAAAAGATTGTATTTTTATAATAATACGACGTATTCGCCGGTGCTAGATTTCTATTTGCTATATTCACGTAATAAGGCTTATTAAATGTTACAGAGAAAAGCTAGGGTGCCGTGGAGCCTAGCGTTATAAAGGAGGTGAAACAGCACTCGAGGGGATACAGGCGTAAGGTTGTAGCATTAATCACTTAGTCATTAATCACCAGGGTTATGGTTGTAGTCATGTAGTCAACAGTCACTTTTTAGTCACTACAGACTTTATAGGCAAAGTCAGTGTATTAACTGACTATATATAGTCGTAGTAACTATAGTGACTAATTATAAACTATAAATAGTTAGTCTATAGTAATTGAAAAGTAACTATAAAACTATATTTATTTTTTTTATTTAATAAAAATTGATTTTAGTTTTATATATAATAATTAATATTAAATCGAAATTAAATCGGCTTAATACCGAATATATACTTTGTATATTAAGATTTTATAACGAATTTACCGATAATTTTTCTAAAATTTCCGAAATATACCCGAGTTAATCCGGCTTATTAAATATATTTAATAAATAAATATTGATTTATTTTAACGGAAAGCTATTTTAAAAATCCGGAAAAAAATTTTCAGTCCGGAACATATATAATTAACCCGGAATAACTTTTTACGGAATTTTATATAATTACTTTTAAAAAAGTAAACTTATTTCAATTTTTTTAATTTTTTTAATAATAGTAAATAAGGCGGATTAATTCGGGGTTATTTTAAATAAATCGGGAATAATAACCGTGGGATTTTCTATTAAATTTAAATATATAAAGTATATACTTCGTATTAATGCGGTAAATTCGCGGTATATTATTAATTAATATAATATCGATTTTAAATATATCTTCTAGGTTTTTTTGATTTTATTTTTAAAAATATAGCCTTAACTCTTTTATTTATAATTATAAATTGAAAACCATAAACTAGCTATAATATAGCTTATATTAATAGTAATTCCGGTTTGAAACTAAATTATAAATTTATTGTTATTTTTAATATAATTAAATAAATTTTTAACTATTTAATTTAACGGCTTTTCAATTTTTTAAAAATTACTTATTAAAAATAAATATACTACAAATAGATATATAGAATTTTTAATCACTTTTTAATGACTATGGATTTTTATAGTCAGTTTTAATTACTTTAATAACTAATTATAAACTATACTATATAGTTATAATCACTTTATTAACTGATTTTTATAGTTTATAATCATTAAAAGGTCACTGTAATAATAACACTGTTAGTTATTAATTAGTTATTAAGATTAATTAATTAAAATCACTTTATTAACTAACTTTATTAGTTATAATTATACTATTAATTAAATAAAGAAAAACTTTAATTAGTTTTAATTAATTAATTAATGATTAAATTATCATTTAATAATAAAAAATATACGTTGATTATTTATAAAAAACCAAAAAATTTTATTTGTTTTTTAATTATTTTATATATAATATATATAAGGTTTATTATATATAAAAAAGATTTAATATATTAATCTTTAATATATAAATTTAAAGAAAATACTAATATTTTATTTATTTTAAGCTTTTATTAAAAAATTATTTTCCGTATTGGTTTTTTCTTTTAATAATAAAGTTTTTAAAAATAAAGTTTTAGATAAATATAACGTAAATTACGTACTAGTTATATTAGTTTATTAACATATATTTAATTAATTATTTAATCACCTTAAATCTTTAAATAATTATACCGATTAAATAAAAAAATACTTACGCACTTTAAATACTTATTAAGCTTTCTTTTTTTGTCTTTTTTTTCTTTATTATTAATATATATTAAATAAGTATTTATTAAAGCTTTATTTTTATAATATAGCTTTAATATAATAATAATATAGTCTTTTAATTAAACGTTAATAAAGATATTATATTACAGCTTTATTACTAGTTTTTATATCACGTATAACGGAATTAATAAACCGTTATTAATCGTAATATAAAGAACCCTTTTTAACGCTATCTTTTTAGCACGCCTTTCTTTGCACGCCTTTTTTTAACACGCCTTTTTAACACTTATTTACTTTTTTAAAAATACCGATTAGTTAATAGTAAATCAAAAATATCTTAACACCGTTTTTAATAATAAACGCGTTAAAAAGCTTTTTTTAATAATCGCCCTTTTTTAGCATTTATTGCCCTCTTTAATAATAGCTTTAAATATAGTTAAAAACTACTTAACACTAAGTTTTAACATTTTTATTAAGCTTTATAGTAGCTTTAAATATAGCTTAAAACCATTTATAGCAAGCTTTTATAATATAGTAATAACGTACTAACTAACTGGCCGACCTATAGCACCGGCAAACTTACCCGATACTAACCTATTTAGCACTGCCTTTATTTTTTATTTATTCTGCTACCCCTTACCGCCTTAAAACCTTTTTATATAAACCTATAGCCTATTTTTATATAGCTTTTTTTTTCCTTTTTTACTTTATTATTAATATATACTTGATACTTATATTAAAGCCATGTTTTTAATTATAATTAAACCGTAATAATAATAAAATTAACCCGAATTCGCACTAAATCAAAATATTAAAACCCGATAAAATAAAATAAAATAAACCGTTAAAATAACTTACGACGTTATTAAAAAGGCTGCCCGAATTAAGGTTATTAAATAAATTCGCTTTTATATTAAAAGCCTTTTTAAATTATTTTTTCGATTTAATAAATTTAATAATTCGAACTTTTAAAGTTTATTTTTTATTATTAATATTACGCCGATTTGCGTTTTTATCCGTATTAAAACTTTAAGTTAAAAAAACGACGATAAAAACGACTAACGGCTTTATAAAACTTTTAATAGTTTCGAAATAGTTTTTTTATTTAAAAACTATAAAAATTAATGCTATAACGTTATTATTAAAACGTTTATAATAAATCTAAAAAAAAAGTTCGATATCGTAATTAAATTATATAATATTAAAAATAAAAATAAGTTTTTTTTACCCCGTTTTTTACCGTAATTAAAACCGGTTAAAAATTTTTTTTAAATATAATAGTTTTATAAATTTCGAAAACTTTAAAAAAGCTTATTAAATAAATATTTTAGCTTTATAATAAAAAATTAAATATCCACTTTTTCTTTCATTGTTTATAAAAAACAAATTAATAATTTTTATTACTAAGTTAATATTTTAAACTTTTATTTAAATATTTTAAAAAAATAAGTTTATATAATTATTAAAGTTTTTATAAATATTATTAATTTTAATAAAAAAGCCTCTATTAATTTAATTTTAAAATATACTATGTTTTAAAATCGCCTTAAAAAAGTCGAAAATAAACTCGTTAACGCTAATTAATTAATAATTAATTTTACGATTTAAAACTATAAAGTTTTAACCTTTTTACGGTTTATTATTAACGGTATATTTTATTATACGTTTGAAATAAAATTTTTTAATTTTAAAGCTTTAATTATAATAGAAACGAAATAAATTTTAATATTTAATTTCGAATATAATTAAATCGATTAAAAACTAACGAAAACTAATTTTTTAACGAACAAATTAAAATAATTAACGTTTAGTGATATTTTATAAATAACGTTACGCGTAATTTTATATTATATTTTAACGAAAAAAACAACTTTAATAAAATCAAAACTTTTAAAGCTTTAATTAATTATTTTTTAATAAAATATAAAAACTTAAACCAGGTTTAAAAAACTTATTAAAATCTAAAAAAACTTTTTTTAAAAAAACTTAGTTTACTTAAATATTAAATCTTTTATAACGATTTCGTACGTTATATTAAGAAACGTCGATTTTTTTCCGTTAATTAAAAAAAAAGTTCTACGAAAAATTATTAAACTATATTAAAAACTTCGTTATTATTTAATGCTTTAATAATAATATCGGTTTTAATGTTTTTATTAAATATTATAAAACGCTATATTATAATTTTAACTATAACGACAAAAACTTTTATAAATAACCCGTAATTAATAATAAAAATAATAAAAAAGGCCGTAATAATATTAATAATATAAACCGCGGTTACGGCGTTACGACTATTATTTTTTGCCTAGCGTAATAAAACTATTTTTATTTAATTTTTAATATTTCGATTTTTAAACGATTTTAGTTAATTTTAAAACAAATCGTATAGTTTATATATAAAAGCAAATGCTTTAATTATAAAAAAACCGGCTATGTTTTTTATAATTGCTTTAATAAAGCCGTTGTTTATATTAGCGTTATTAATGTTTATATAAGTTATCTTATTATTAAAAACGCTAACGATTTTAATTTTGATAATTTGTGGAAGGATTAGCTTTAAAAAGTTTAAACTTTTTTTTTAAAAAAAGTGTTAATAAAATAACGTAAATAAAATAAATATTTAAAAATAACGTTATATTAGCTTATATTAATTCTTGGCTTTTTAAAAAAAACTAATTTATTATCTATAATATCATAGCAATAAATAATTCGTTTTTTTTTCGTAAAATAAACTTTTATTAATATAAAAATTATAAGCTATTTATTTATAAATAAACTATTTATTAAACGATTAAAAAAATAACTATATATCAATTATAATTAAAACTTTTTTTTTTTCAAAATATTTTTAGCTATATAAATAATAAAAAACGCGTTACGCGTAAACTTTACGATATAAAGACGTAAATTTTTTAATTAATTATTTTTCGTCGCTAGTATAATTTCGGATATTATTATCAAAAAACCCTTTTTAATTAATTATAATATATTACTAAACTTAAAACGTTATTAGGTTTTTTTTTAAAACTTTATTTTTTTTATAGTAAAATATATTATATTTAAAAATAAAGCTTTTAATTTAATACGATATTTTATATATTACGACAAAACGGCGATTTTACGTAAAAAGCTTTTAAAAACCGCGTATAAATTACCTTTATACGTTAAAGCATTTAACGATTTTATTTAATATATTATTTAAAAAATAAAGGCCTAATTTATCGAACCCGATAATAACGTATTAAATAAACCTTTATTACCGCGCTCGACGTTATTATATAATATTAATTAATATAGTTTTTACGTTTTTCGAAAAAACGTTATTAAATAATATAAATATAAACCTTTAAACGATTACGTTATTATTAATGTTTTAATATTTAAAACATTTTAAAAACGTAATATAAAAAACCGTAAAATTTATTTTATAAATAAAGTTTTTATATTTTTTTTAACGAAATTAAACGTTTTATTTAAAATAAAAAAGATTTAATTAAAAAAAAAGCTGATTTTTTATTTTTTAACGAAAAATTATAAAAACTACGAAATAAAGTTTAAAATATAGTTTTCGAAGTTTATAAATTATATTTAAAAACTTTTAATAAAATACATTTAAACTCTTTATTTAATAAAAAGTTTTACGATTAAAAAATCGAATTATTAAAAAATAAAAACGATAACGATATCGGCTATAATTTTATATATAAAATATCGCTTAAAAAACTTAAAACTATATAAAATAATATTACGGAAAATATTTATAAAAGCTTTATTATTTTTAATAAAACTTTATAAGCTTTTTTAATATGTATAGCTTTTAAACTAAAAAATAAATTACGCTTTTATATTAATTACCGAAAGCTTAACGTTATAATAAAAAAAATTATACTTTTTGTTTTATATTAATAAAACATTTTTAAAAATCTCGAAAGCTAAAATTTTAATAAAACTCGATATATAATAAGCTTTTTATTATATATATATTACTAATAAACCGAAAACCTTTTTTACGTTTAATTTAAATAATTTAAATATCGTATAATACCGTTTAAATTAATAAATAACTTTATAATATTTTCATAATATATTAATAAAACCTTTTTTAATTATTTAAACGATTTTTATAGTATTTATATTAACGATATTTTTATTTTTTTAAATAACGTCGAAAAACATTAAAAGCACGTTTAAAAAGTTTTTAAACGCTTTATTAAAATTAAATTTTAAACCGATTTAAAAAAAAATATAAGTTTTACGTTATTAAAACCAAATGTTTATAATTTATCGTTAGTTATAACGGAATTAAAATCGATTTTAATAAAATTTTTATTATTAAAAACTAAAAAACTTTCATAAACGTTAAAAAAGTTTGTTCTTTTTTAAGCTTTTATAATTTTTATAAATAATTTATTCCCGGCTTTAGTTAAAAAGCTAAACTATTAAATAATTTAATTTAAAAAAACGTATTATCTGTTTTTAATAAAAATTATAACGCTAAAAACTGCTTAATAATTTTTTTAATATTACGTTATTATAATTATTTATAATAAACTAAAATCGAAACCGATTTTTCCGATAAAGTTTGTTTTAAAGCTTTTTTATAATTAAAAAATAATAAACTACAATATTTTATTATATTTTGTTCGGAAATAATAACTAATATAGAACTAAACTATAATATATATAATAAAAATATATTTACGGTAATAAAATCGCTTTTTATTTAAAGACTTAAATTAATTAGGTACTAAAAAGGGTTATTTTATTTAATTATTACTAATTATAACGGTTTAAAATATTTTATTATAATTAAAAAAGTAAGTTTTCGGTAAACTAAATAAATAAAAACGCTATTATAATGTAATTTTATTATTATTTATAAATTTAGGTTTAAAAATTTCGTAACCGATATTTTATTACGACTTGGAAAAAAACTAAAAACTTTAAAATAACGAAAAAACGCTATTTATATTATATAGCTTTTTAAATCTGTTAATAAATCCGAATTATTTAACGATTTCGTTTTTAAACATATATAAATTTATTTAATAACGATTTATCTTTTTTTATTAAACGTATTTTTTATATTATTAGGTTTTAACGCTTAATTAATTTATAAAATATTAATATAAAATCGTATATATAATAATTTATTAGTTTATTATAAAAAAGCTAAAATAAAAGTTTATAAAAATTAAAAGTACTTATTCGGGTTTATTATATATAAAAACCGATTAATAGTATTAAACGTTAATAATTTATAAATACGATTTATTTATAAAATATATAAAGTTATCGCAACGTTTTACTTCGGGTTTAATATAACCCGAAAATTAGTTATAAAATAGTATTAATAGTTTAAAATAGCTAAAAATATTATTATTTTTATAGCAAACTATACTTATAAATCCGTTAAAATACTACGTAATAAAATTTCGGGTTTTTTTTAACTATTTTTTATATTCGAAAAACCGTTTTAATATTTTATTATCGACTTTAAAGCTAAACTTATAACTAAAAACGAATACGATAATATTTTTATTATAATCGACCGATTATTAAAATAATATTTAAACATTTTATATAAACGAAACGTTATAATTAAAAACGCCGCTTAAATATATTATAAAGGCCTTTATTAAGTTTTTGGTTTGCTTTTTTTAATAGTTTCTGATTAAAAACCGTAGTTTATTTTTAGTTTTTAATAAAAACTATTTACTATTTTAAATATCGATTAATAATTAACGTCGTTAAAATATTACGAAATAGTCGGTAACGTAAAGATTTTTAATAAATATATAAATTAACGTTTTCGACTATTTTGTTTTTATTATTAAAATAATTAAAACCGCTTAATATTAGTTATAAATTACGCTATAATTAACGTATTTTATATTTTAGTTAGTATATATTTATATAAAGTTTTTTTTAAATGTTTTATATTTAATTATTTTAATTTAAAAAAGCGGACTACCGATTAAATAAATATAACATTTTATAATAAATTAAATAAATAAAATGCTTAAAAATTAATAAAAACTATTACTAACGCTATTATAATAGCTTGTAAAATTCTAAAATATTTTTAAAAAACAACAATACGAAAAAAAAACAAATATTAATATAAACCGGATTTTAATATCGACGACCGAATATTTATTATTAAAAAGCGGTAGTTTTAAAAAATAAATAAACCGATTAATAAACTAGATTTTTTATTAACGTAATAATATTTTTAAATATTAAAAAAAACAAGCTTTTATATTTACCGCTTTAAAGTTTTAAACTATTAAATATAAAACGATTAATACTATATTAATATATTTCGTTTTTATTTAAATAACTTATTATCGGGCTAAAAATTATTTAAACTTAAAAACGACAAAATCGATTTTAATAGATTATTTAAATAAAAAGTTAATAAAATTTATACATTACGGTTATATTATTTTAAGCTTTAATATTAAATTAATTAAATAAAATAAAGCCTTAACGACGTATAAATATACGTTAAAGATTTAAAAAGCTTAGCACGATTATTTAAAATTTTTATAATAAGTATTTAAACGTTATAAGATTTTTTAACAAACTAAATAAATAATTAACAGCCGTTATAAAAAACCGCTTTAATTTTTAATACTTTAACGATAATAAAACAGCGATTATTTATTAAACCTGCTTAAAATAAACGTAACGTAATTAAAAAATAAAGTCGAACGATTATAATTAAAATCGAATATATAAACATAAGTGTTCTCGGTGCTAAAAAAATACGATAAAATTAAAAAAAGTAAAAAAAGTGAAAAAAAAAGGAAATTAACGAATAAAAAACGGTAATAAATAAAGACCTATATATATAAGCATTTTTACGGATATATTAATAAACGGCGTAAAATAACGTATAAGCTATATTAAAGTTAAAAGGCTTTTAACGTAGCGGTAAACTATACGATTTCCCGAAAATACTTTTTTTTTTATTTAAAAAGCGCTGTTTAATCCCGATTTCGGTTAAAATAATTAATAAGCGTTTTTTAATATTTATCGATCGTTATTACGGTAGGTATATTATTTTTTTGCCTTTCGCGGGATTTTATAAAAAAGTAATAACGTATTAACTAATTAACTGACTTATAACACCGGTAAACTTATTTAATATTAATTTATTTAATATTGCTTTTATTTTTTATTTATTTTGCTACCCTTTACCGCCTTAAAACTTTTTTATATAAACTTACGGCCTATTTATATATATACTTTTTTTTTTCCTTTATTCACTTTATTATCAATATATATTTAGTATTAATATTAAAGCCTTGTTTTTAATTGCAACCTAACCGTAACAATAGTAATCATTTTATCACTCTAATTAACTAGTTATTTTAAACATTTTATTATTAAGCTTAATTATCATATTTATTTAATAACTTTATTAATTATATATTAATATATTATCATTTAAATTAATTAATTTAGTATTTATTTTTCTATTTTTCTCCTTTAAATATTTCATAGCTTAAATAATAAATGAAATAATTCTTTTATTAATCACTTTTTTGTTAAGCTTTATATTATAATGATAAAAATTGTTGTTTTTTAGTTTAAAAAAACGGTAAATTTCTATTTAATTCCGAAAGAAACTAACCGACTGCGTTATATATAATATTTATTAAATATAACGCGTTAACAATTAACGTTAAAACTATAATTAAAATTAAAAAATAAATTAACGCTATAATTAAAACTAAACGGGAAATACGTTTTAAAATATTTAGTTTAAAAGTCACCATAAGGGCCTTTTGTAAAGACAGGGCTTTAAAGGTTAGTTTTAGTGTATGTAATAATATTAAAGTGCAGAAAGGAAGGTTAGGCCTAGAGGGGTGCCAGGTCTGCCATAGTATTTATATAGTGTGTGCGCCTTTATTTCATTTGCTATTTAATCCGTACAGCTATTTAAAAGTACTAAATAAGATCGGTAAATACCGTAATTACTTCCGCGCAAATATAGTACTAAATTTTAAAATGTTATTATTATATAACTATTTATTCCGTTAGGGCTTAAAACGTTATTTTTAAAGCTTTTTAGCATATTAACGTTAATAGTAAAGGTTAACTGTTCGACCCGTATTAATGCTATTAGAATTTTATTCATTTTGCTCTATATTTAATTAACTAATAACTTAGTCCTCGTTATCGTAGTTATTAAAGCTGTCGAAAGTATTAACAGCAATAATAATAGTAACAAATATCGGCTTATAAAATGCTAACAGGCACTTAGCGATTTTATAACCGTTAATACTATATCTAATACAGGTTTTTAACTAACGTTATTAACGACGTTATTTTTTATCGCTAAACGGGGCTATATTAACTATTTAAAAGTGTTTTAATTTAACGCTATATAACGCTATAAGCTTTTTATTTATGGGATTTATAGGATAACGGGTATTACTAAATAATTCGATAATAAAAAAATAAGCAAGGTTGTTATCGTTATCGTTATAAAAAGCGTTTAGCTATATTAAGGTATAGTTAAAAAGTTTGTTAGTTATTTTTTACTAAAACGTAATTTTACTAGCGCTACGGCTAAAAAGTCAAAAAAAGAAAGAAATAAAGCTATCGTAAATAATTAAAAAGGTTTTATAGTCGTTAATTTTAGTAGTTAAACGATAAGAAAAAACTACGCGAAAGTTTTAAATACGCTACGAATCGGGAAAGGTGTAATTTTTAACTTTTTAAATAGCCTTTTCCTAAGTAATAAAAAAAGTACGTAAAAAATTATCGTTTTTTATAATTAATAACCGTAGTTTTTTATTAACGCATAACGTTTTATTTAAATTATCGTAAATACAAAACAATGCGTTTAGCAATATATTATAGTCGTAGCTATTTAAGGCAACGCGTACGATTTAAAGACGGATTATTTTCTAAACGGCAAAATTAAAGCGGCCGTATATATATATAAAAAAAGCTTTACTATATCTTTTAAAGGCTTCGCTATCGATATTTAATTTACCGAAAAAAAAAGGTATTTAAACTTTATAATTAAACGCTTTAAAAAAAGTAAAAAAGTCAAAGAATATAAAGCGAAAGCGTCGAATAGCTTAAGCCTCGGTGACGGTAGTTAAGGACTTACGGAAAGTAAAAATTTACGCCTTTAAGGCCTTAATTTCGGTATTAAAGGCGTTATAAAAAGTTTAAATAGCAGTTTAGATAACGCTTTGCACTTATAAGGGGTTAATCGACAGGCTATTAACTATAATAGAGAGGGTGTCAAAATGGTTAAAGTAATACTTATTAAATAACTAGCAAAGCTTTTTTTACGGCTTGACCTTATTAAGGCTCGATAGGGTGCCTATTTAAAAAAGGCGATAACCTAAAGGGTGTTTATTTAAAAAAAGCGATAGCTTACGATGACTTTAAAGTAGTTATATAACGTAAAATAGTAGTAATAACGGGTTAAAACAAGGCTTAAAACGTTGTAAGCCTTTAAAAAGGCTATATTTAAAGTGCTTAACGCACTACGTAACTAGGGTTTTTGCTAGTATTATTAAATAACGATAACTTTACTAACGTATTAAAGTAGGTATAACGTATTAAAGTAGGGCTTCGCACGCTATTGCCCGCTAAAAAGGGCTAATACTAAAAGGTAACTGCTAGCGTTATATAAAATAGACGCTGCGCGTAAAAGTTAAAAATACCAGCGTTTTTAACTTATACTGCTAGAATTAACTTAACGATAACTTTACTAGCGTAATAAAGCACGGATTTTAATATAGTTACAATAAAGGCCTTTTATAAAAACAGGGCTTTAAAGGTTGGTTTTAGTGTATATAATAATATTAAGGTATAAAAAAAAAAGTTAGGCCTAATAAAGTGCTAGGTTTGCTACAGCATTTATATAGTGTATGCGCTTTTATTTTATCTGCTATTTAATCCGTACAGCTACTTAGGAGTACTAGGTAGGATCGGTAAATACCGTAACTTTAAAATTAATTTATATTTTTATAAAACGTTTAAAATATAATAATAAATATCATTAGTTTTTTTTAAAGAATTACGGCTTTTTTTAATAAGAAAATTACGACCGTTACTACAAGTAACGATAATAATATTATATACTTTTTTAAAACTCTTTTTCTTTATAAATTTCGTTAATTTGTTTATTTCGATAATAATGTTTTTAAAACTTATTAGTATTAATTAATAACTTAAAATAATATTTTTCAAAATATTATATGTTATATAAATCAACGTTTTCTTTGAAAACTTTTTATGTTTTTAATATTTATCAATCAAAAGGCTTAGTTTTAACAATATAATATAATTAATTATATATAGTTTATAAAAATATTTGTAAGAACTTTTAAAGCATTTTTTTAAAAGTTTGAAATTTGCTTTCTTTTAGTTTAAGGTTTTGATAATATTAATATCGATCGAAATAATTAAAGTTTTAAAAATAATCGATTATAGTTTATGAATATTTTATAATTCAATTATTATAGTTAATAAAAAGAAAAAGAAAATCTTATTAAACGAAATAATATCGTTATTATTTAAATCGTTAAATAATTTTTTTTGAAAAAATGGTATTATTACTATTATAAAAACCAAAATCGTTGATTTTATAAATAATATTAATTGAAATCCGCGATTGTTTTTTAGCGATTTTTTTATTTTTTTACACTGTTTTTATAATATTATGAAACTAATACCTATTTTTAATTAAAATATTTAATTTTTTTCGTCTCGTTTATAAAAAACTTAAATTAAATAAAGCTATTATTATTTATAGATAATAATCAGCTTTTATAGATTTTAAATTTTATAAGAAAGTTAATCGGTTGTTTAAAAAAAAAACGGTAAAATTAATTATATTTTAAACTATATTAAAAAAATCATTGTTAAAAACTTTTTATTTTTCCAAAATATAAAAAATAAAGTGTAATTTTTAATATTGCGAAAAATCTATCAAATTTTATAAATAATAAATATAAAATTTATAATCTTTATAAAAAAGTTTATATCGCTTTTTATAATTTAAAAATATTTATAATCAATATTTTTGTTATTATTTATATTAAACTCATTAAAAATATTTAAATTAACTTAAAAAATAAATAAACGAGAATTTATAATAAATTGTTTGTTTGTTTTAATATTATTTATATTAGTTATACCTATTAATAATATAAAAATAAAATTTAATAATAAATTAAAGAACCTATTAATATAAATATTAGTTTTAATATTTTATTTTAAAAGCTTTTAATAAGTAGTTTTAATTATGATATTTTTTTTATATTATAACGTTTATTATTAACTATAATTATCGATTTACTAATAATTTTCAATATTTTTATTTTTATAATAGTTGAGAATAATTATATAATATATAAAAACAACTTAAAATTGATTTAAATAATTTAATATAACTAATAAATAGTTTATTTATTATAACTATAAATATATTAACCGTAATTATGTTTTAAAACTTAAATTTAAAGGCGTTAATAATAATTATATTAATATTATCGTTATTACTATAAGAAATAAAAAATATATGTTTTTAAACGCTTTTAAACCGGTAAGAACGATTCACTTTAAAACAAAACTTTATATTTAACCTTTTTTAAATATTAACGAAACTATTAAATATTTATAAATCTATATATAATAAATATATATAAATTTTATTTATATTTGTAAACAAATTGTTAAAAAAAGGTTTTTTATCAATAATCTATATTATATTTTTTAGTAAATAACTTTTAGTAATAAAAATACTTATTAATATTAAAATAAACGCCTATTTTTTAATAGATTTTGGTTTTATGATTTACGTTATAAAATTTTTTATAATATTAAAATTAATAAGTTTTTAATCTATAATAATAATTAAATATAATAAAAAAATAATTTGAAAAATAAAAATATTTATATATATATATATATATAAATATATTATTTAAGCGGGGTTTTTTTATTTTCAATATAAAAAACGATATAATTTTAAGAAAAAAATTCGATTATAATAATATATTTATTAATTATAAATATAAATAATTAGTTTTTTTACCGGAATAAAAGCCGACGAAAATAATTATATATGATATTTAAAAAAAAACCGGGTTAATTATTAGTTAAAATATATTTTAATAATAATATTTAACGTTTAAATAAATTTTTAAACAAAAATAATAAATAGTATAAAAACAATTATTAAATATTATAATTTATAACGTTATTGTTTTAATAATATATATTGTTTTATATTAATACGGTAAAAACTATTAATAAATGTATTAAAAAATGGAAAACTATATTATTATTATTGTTTATAGTTTTTAATTAAAAAACTAAAAAAACCTTATTACCGATTTTACCGTAATTTTTTTCGGCTTAAATTTAAAATATTAAAAGCGAAAACTTTTTTAATATTATATATAACTAACGATAAAAAAATTCTTTAATTTTATATATTATTAAAACTAACGAATAAGTTATTTTTAAATAAACCGATATTAAATTTTTATAATACTTTTTAAAAAAAATGATAATTCTAATTAATATAAAATTTATAAACTAAAAAATATTTATATATTTTTTAAACTTTAATAAAAAAATCAAACTCCACGTTAGTTTTTAAATATATTAAACGTATTAATTAATAAAAAACGATATATAATAATATATAAACTATCAGTTTTTATAATTTATAAATAAATAAATTTCAAAGATTTTTTAAGCTTAATTAAATTTACTTGAAAAATATTTTTAATATATAACTATAATTTTTTAATGTATTAAATAAAATTATTTTCGATATTTTTACCGGTTGTTAATTTAATATAAATTATAATATTATTTTAAATAATAAACCTAAAGAACTTAAATATATTATTTTATAGTAAATAATATTTAAAAAAGCTAAAATAATACGAAAATATATTATAAAAACCCTTAAAAACTTTATTAAATTAATTAATATATCTTAAATAATATTAGTTTTTTTCGTTTATAAATAAAATTAAACACTAACGTTTTATATTTAATAACGTTTCTAATTTTTCAATTTATAAGAACCGATATTTTTTTTATTTAATAAAATATTATAATATTTAAAAAAAAGTTAAAGTTTCTATAAAAATATATATTTATTAAGTTTTTTGATTAAATATATATTAAAAAAAATATCGACAATTTGATTATATTTTATTATTATTATAATCTTTACCGCTATATAATAATATATTTTAAATCTATTAAAAAGTTCTTAATTTCTTAACGGTTTATTAATAAATATATATTATCATTAAAGGCCGTTAAGCTTTATTATATAATAATTAAAATAAACGTTATTATAGTAATAAACAATTAATTAAGTAAAAATCTAAATATTAAAAGCAAAAATATCCGATAGCTTTAATTATATACAAATAAAAATTTATTATTAATTAATAAAGGTTTATTAACTTTAACGCGTAATAAGTCCATTTTTATATTTAAAAAAATGCCTATTTTTAAATATATAAACTTTAGCTTTAAATTACCGTTTTTTAATTTATTATAATATTCTTTTTTTATATTAATTTAATTTAATCTTTTTAATTTATTATTAAGCTTTTTTATTTCGTAAGCTTTCTTTAATTTATTATAAACTTTTATTATACCGCATTTTTTTATATATTTTGTTTTTATATTTATCAACTATTAAACAGTTTTTTTTTCATAAAAAACGCATACGGCTTAATTTTGTTTAAATTAACGTTAGTTTTTTTTATATCGATTATGAATAAAAATTTATATTAGTTAAAAATATTTAATATAAATACTACTTTAAAGGCGTTAAAAATATGAAAACCAAAAATAACTTTTATATTAGACGTGTTAAGTTTTTTACTTCAAAAAATAACGATTTTTAAAGTTAATAAAATAATTATTAGCATTTTTATTTTATATTTCAATTTTTTAACCGTAATTTAATAGCTTTTATTATATTTTTTACTTTTTTAATATAATAAAAAATCTTTTCGTTTTCGGTAAAAATACTATTAAATATTGTTTTAAATTTAGTACTAATTTTATTTTAAAGCTTTTTAAAAGTAATATTTTATATATTATTATAACTCTTATTTATAACGTTAATATTATTTTTAAACGTTATAAAAAATGCCTTTTAGTTATTAAAGCGTTTAAAATATTAATTAATTTTATTAAAGATTATATTAAACTTAACGCTATTTTAATATAGTATTACTTTTTTACTTTAAATTATACGTTCGGTTAAAAATAAGTTGTATTAATTTATTTTAATAAATATATTTACTAAACGGCTATCTTTTCTTTTAATTTATTAACGTAATAAAAACATAATATAGTTATTTTAGTTAATTAATATTGTTTTTAAGCTTTTTTTTGAAAAAAGGTTTTTTTCGCTATTTTAACAGCAATTTATATACGTTTATATATATTATTTTAAAATAACGCCTTAATTATTATATTTTTAAATATTTTATTATAATATTCATAGATTGTTATAAAGTATATTTTTATCAAAATAAAATTTTTATTAAATTTTTAATAAAATTTACGTACCGTTTTTGCTTTAAATAATTATTTGGCTTTATTATTATAAAAATAAAAACAAATATATAAAAAATTATTTTTTATAAAATAATTTATAATATAACTTATATTATATTTGTTTACAGTTTAATTACGTTTATATTAAATAAAATAATTTTTTTATTTTTTTTTCGTATACGTTTATATTATTTACGTTTAAAAAAAGTTTAAATAAAAACGGCTGAAAAAGTTTTTTTAACTGGTTTGTTTTTTTTATCGTTATAATTATTTACGTTTTTAAATATTTAGTTAAAACTATCGTTAAATAAAAAATAAATTTGCTTTATTATATTACCGAAAAAATTGCCGTTTTTATTATATAATTTATTATCGATATAGTTTTTAATATAAAAAATTTTATAAACGTTTTTTATAAAAATAATAAAATCGAACTAAATTTTGTTTAAAAAATATTTAGCAAATTTACGTTAAACCTTAATTGCTTTTACGTTTTTATTAATATTTTAAATATTAACTTTATTTTATTAATATTTATATATATTTTTAATTGCAGTTACGGTAGTCACCCTAGCCACCTGGCACTGCCAGGTAGGTTGTACGATTAGATAGCAGATTAAATAAAGGACGCACTATAAGTGCTGCAGCCCACCTGGCACCCCACCAGGCCTGGGCTTCCCTTCTTCACCTTAATATTATTACATACACTGAGACCAACCTCTAGAGCCCTGTCTTCACAAAAGGCCCTCATCGTGACTATTGCTTTAATTATTTTTTTATAAAAAGCCAAAAGTTTATTTAAGTTTTTAAGCTTATTATTTAATAAAACTTATTTATATAAAATAACTATATAGCTTTTTAATTTATATTTCGTTAAATAAAATTTTTTTAAGCTTAATTATAAAAGGTTTATAAAAATTCTTATAGTTTATTTTATTTGCGTTATTTTTATAAATTTCTTTTTATTTTTTAAAACTATCGTATAATATAATATTAATTTCCGTTATAAAAGTATTTTATTTATTAATATTTATTACTTCGTTTTTATAAAGCTTAATAAAAAAAGCTATTATTATAGCTTTATTTAACTTTTTTTTTAATTATTTATAATGATTAAATATAATTAAAATAAAATAACGTAAGTAAAAAGAAATAAAAATCATAATAGGGTTTATAAACGCGTAAAAAATTTTAATAGACGTATATATAAGTTTAATTTATTACGTTAATATAGAAATTGATTTTAATTAACGTAAAATAAATTTTAAAAAGCGTAAAATAAAGTTATTTACGGCGTATAATTTTGATATTAAAAATTACGGGCGTATTATTAAATTTATAAACCTATAATTATATAAAGTATTAAAAAATAACTAATTAATAAAAATATTAATTAAGAAAAGTTTTTTTTTTCAATAATAATATTATAAGTAGCTTTATATAAACTTTTTTTTTAATACGTTTTGCGTCGTCTTATTTTTTTTAAAATAATAAAAAGCTAATTTCTTTTTAAATAAACTTTTTTTTTATATTTTACATAATTTAAAATTAAAGTTTTTATTTATAATTTTCCGTTATATTTTTAAATTAATTAAAAAGTCTTTTTTATTATATTTATAATATTTAATATTATTTTAAATATTAAAATAATTATTTCTAACGATTCTTAAACTATTTTTAACGTTAATAAAGGTTTTTATTCAAAGCTTTAATTATAAAACACATTTTCCGTTTTTAAGCTTGTTTTTAATTTTTTTAATAATTATAACAAGCTTATTTTTATAATAATTTATTACGGTTATATTGTTTAAAATTTATTTATCGCTATGTATAGTTTTATATATAGCGGTTTTAAAGTTTAAACCGAAAACGGGATTATAATATTATTAATTAATAATAACGTTTAAAAATAGTAAAATATATTTATTAGCATTAACGATTTTATTATTATTATTATGAATAAGTTTATTAATAATTAGCATTAATTTTTTAATATTAATTTTTTTATATAACTTTTAATAATATAATAAAATAACGTAAAGTTTAATAAAGCGAGTTTTTATAATAGTTATTCAATTTATAATTTTATTATTATTATAGGTTTTTACGTTAATATTATATAAAATAATATTTCTATTTATTATTATTATAATATTACTTACGTTAATAATTGCTATATAAATATTATAAATTATTTTAAATTTAAACCGATATTCCGTAATCGTTAAAAAGCGTTATAACTGTTAGTACGTGCTATAGCACGCCAAATACGCTGGCTAGTTAGCACACAAAGCTACTACTTACGGTAATAGGACTATTAACTGCAAAACAGCTATTAATTATATAATATACCGCCTTATTAGTTTAAAGTAAATAGCTATTTACGGAAACCGCTTTTACGCTTTTTTATTAATTAATATTTATTAACTAAAATCTATATTACGTAATATAACTACGTACCGTACGGTAATAAATTAACTTAACACTAATTAATACTTATTACTTTATTCGTAAGCATAAATTAGCAAAAAAAAGAGTTTATTTCGAATTATTTTACGCGCCCGATATAACGAATTCTTTCGAGCAAATTACTATATATAAAACCTACCCGCACGCTTTAAATCTTTCGCCTCGTCGGACGACTTAAATAGCATATAACGCTAGTTATTTCTCCGCAAACTAATTACGGCTTATTACTATAGTTATAATATTTCGTCGGCGTTAAATTTAAACGTTTTATTATATATTTTAATAACGCTTTTCGCTTATTACCGCAAACTATTTATCGCTAATTAAATATTAAAATTACGTATCCTAAAACTAACTTTTTAATTATATTACTTTATTTTCGTTATTATTATATCCGTTATATTTTTTAAACTATTTACTTTAACCGTACTTTTATTACTAAATACTATATAGCTTATTTAAAAGTTTTAAAAAAAATTTAAATCCTGGATAATATTTTTTAAAATTCGGTCCGTTTTACTTTAAAACGTATATTTAAAAAATTTTAAAATCCCACTTTTAAATAACCTTTTTAATAAAACATTCGGCAATCCGTAATATTTACTTTATAATATTTTGTCTAAAATTTTCCCCGTAACCTTTAAAAATAACACCCGCTAATTAAAAATTTTAAAAATAGCCCTTAAAAATAACACTTATTAATTAAAAATTGCAAAAACAGCCCTTTAAAATAACACCCGCCCGTTAATATTTTAAACATTAGCCGTTAAAAATAATACGACTTAATTTTTAATAACGCACAAAACTTTAAAATTAAATATTTAATTCTACGCGTTAACGCATTATATATAACGTTTTTAATACGTATTTTTCGCTAAATTCGACAATTATATAATACGTAATATCGTTAAAATAACGCTAAATAATAACCTCGGTAAAACCTTATTAAAAAAAACAAATAATCTACCGTAATCGGATAATAAACAAAAATAAATGCTTTTAATTAACTTTTACGTTATTCGTTTTTTTAATAATTTATTTATTTTAATTATTTACGTATATTTTATTAAACTTAGCCTACTCGGCTACACTACCGTCGATATTAATAATAATCAAATCTATTTATATATAGCTATAATTACTTTAATATATTAATATAACCTTAATTACTTTTACAATAATAAATTCGCTAATAAATTCCGCTTTAACTTTTATAATTAAAACTTTAAAATATTTAATATATTTAGTAGTTTTGTTATAATTTTTAAAAACTTTTTACGATATAACGGCGTTTTATAACATAATTACTAAAACCTAAAAAAACCTTTAAATAAAAATAAACATCGAAAAAAAAGCTATAATTAAGCCTACGACCTTTAAATTCGCTTTCGAAACTATTATTTATTAATACCGCTTTATAAAAAAGCATAATAACGAATTCGAAATTAAAAAAGCCGTTAAAAAAAAAAACAAACGGTAATAATATATTATAGTTATTATTAACGTATTTTTAAAAAACTAGCATATTTTACTTATTAAAAGCGTCGATTTTTTATATTTTAAAAAACTAAAAGCATATTTTTTAGTAAAAACGATATTAAAACTAAACGTTAATAAATCCGTATTAAATCCTATAATAAACAAATAGTACGGCAATAAAAAAACGACTCCTATTATAAGTACGAACTTTTTTATAATAGGCCTCGGTGTTTATAATATTTTAACTTTAAAGGCTAATAATATAAACGTTATAAATAACGGCGTAGCGTAATTTACGTAAAATACGCAGTATAAATACCGCATTTTACAAAACGTTACTTAAAATGCATAAAATATAATATATATAAGTTAAAACGTATATAACGTTACTTATTTAACTTTTATTATAGGCAAAACTGCTATAACCGGTAAAAGCACGTATTTTAACGGCTTTAAAATATATTTATTAAATATCCCTAAAAAAACATAATTATTATCGTTAATTTTTTTTTATATATACGTTTTAATAAAATTAAAAAGCCGTTAATAATCGCTATTAATTAATAATCACTATATATTAAATATTACCGCTTTTAAAAATAATCCTAATTAAAATTAACGGTAAGTTTTTTAATAAGTTTATTAAATAATAATAAAAGTCTTTATTATATATAAATAATATATATAATATATTAAAAAACAAAGTTAAAATAATATTAAATATCGCCTATATATTAAAAATATTTATTAATTAACTTTATAGTTATTTTCTTAATATTTTTATAAATAAAGCTTAAATATACTTTGTTTATAATATTAAACCTTATTATAGCTTTAAAACGATATATATAATAATAAATATATATTTTAATACTAAAATTAATAAAAGTTATTATTTAAATAATTAAACCTCGATTTTATTTAATAAAATTTAGCGTAATAACTTTAAAAAAAAGCTTATAAAAATACTTTAATTGTTTTTTAATAAGTTATAAATATATTAACGCGTATTCGGCGCGTAATATATAAACAAAGCTATATTTAAAAATATAGTTATAAAAGTATATTAAAATAAACTTAAATTTATTTTCGCTTTTTAAGCATTTTTTACGGCTATTAAAAAGCTTTTTTCGCGCTTAAAATCGTTATTATAAAACGTAATTAATTTATAAAGCTTTTAATATAACTTAACTACGTATTACGGTAAAAAGTTCGACGATAACTATATCGATATTTATTATATAAACCGTAAATATATTTTAAATATTAAAAGCCGTAAACGGGGTAATTATAATAATTATAATAACTATAATTATTATAGCGGTAATTTTAATAGTTATCGTAATCGATTTTTTAACTTATCGAAAAATAATTTTATATTACGTAGTTATAATCGCTAAAATAATTTTTTTAACCGTTATAACAACCGTATATATTTTTGCTTTATATACTAAAAGCTTAATTACTATATATATAAATATATTTTAAAAAAGCAAAAATATATTTTTAATAAATAATAAATATTTATAAAAACAAACGGATTAATAACTTAATACTATATTTATTTTAATAAAGTTGAGCTTAATAACGATAATACGTTTGTTAATAATTATTATAAACGCATTTTAGCGATTAAAGCATTAATGAAAAATAAAAACTATAATACTAACGTACGCGTAATTACGTATATAATTTTATAAATATATAAATATTATTTAATTTATAAAAACCTTTACGATAATAAATCTATTTATATATTTTAAATATATTTTATATTTATACGTTATAAAACTAAGCAATATTAAAGTATTATGCTTAATATAAACGTTATAAAAGTTTGTACCGTTAATAAGGCCTAAACGCGTGCTTTATTTAATATTAACTTTAAAATAAGTTTAAACCGCTTAATAAAAAGAAATATTAAAATAAAATTCGAAAATAACGATATTATTATATTTACCGGCATTTTAAAAGTCCTTACTGTTTTCGGAAATATTAATTTTTATATTATGTTTTTAAAAACTTTATTTTTTTTGTTTTTAAAAAATATAAACCAACTCGGTATTTATTTTAATAATATACGCGATTTGTTATAATATAAAAACGGCAATTTTATAGTTAAAGTCGTTAAAAAATAGGGTTATTTATAGTTTTATTTAAATAAAGCTAAAAGAATATTTATTAATATAACCGAAAACAAATTATAAAATCTTTTTTACTGCTTTAGTTATTTTTACGCCGTAAAATTATACCGTTTATTAATTACGGTTAGTTATAATAACGTTAATTTAAAGGTTTTCAAATAAATAAGCAAAATATATACCGTTTATTAACTTTATAATATAGCCTTTAAACGTTTTAAATTTATTTTAAAAAACGATATAAATTTTAATTATAAAGTTTTTATCGATATAATATATTTAAATAATAAAGCTGTTTTTTATTTTATTAATGCCGCGATTTCCTTTTAAAACGTTGCGTTTTTATTTTTTATAACTGTTAAAAATACGTAAAAAACTTTTTAAAAAATTTAGATTAATATTTATATTAGCCCTTTAAACGTTTTTACGTATAACGTAAAAACTAATTTTATATTACGAAAGTTCCGCAATAAAGCCTATATTATAAGCATTATAATTAAAAAAATACTAGTTAAAGTTTATTAAAATATAAACAAATTAAAGCAAGCTTATAAACCTTTTTAACGCGCGTAAAAAGTTATTAATACTAAATTATAGACCGTTTGCAGCCTTAAGGCTATATTATAAATGGCTATAAAGGCCGTTAATAATACCGCTAGCCCTAACGGCCTAGTTTTAACCCTTTTAGTCTTCGGCGCTTATTTACGTATAAACTACGATTTACCGCTTACTTTTATTACGTTATAGCGTATAAAAGCCTTTAATTTAGCTATAAAAGCATTAAGGACTATTAAAGCAATAAAGCAAATCCGTAACGTTTTTAATATATATAACGGTTTAAACGTTATAAATATTTTAACGCTTTTTATAAGCTATAAAATACGCGTTTATAAAAAAAATAAAAAATAAATAAAGCTTTATAAATTATTAAATATTAATAATTACGACTTAATTATTAATATTAACGGCTTTATAAAATTTAAGTTTACGTACGTTAAGCTTTTTTATTATAAAAACTAAAAAAAAAAAATACCCGATATTTTTAACGATAAACGTATTACGTACGATTATAACTTTTACGACGACAATTTTTCGTATTTACTTAAGTTTATTAAGCAAATAAACCCATTTTAGCCGCGTAATTTGCATTATATAGCCTTAAAATGCGGCCGCGAACGTTTTAAAAGTAATAAAAATAAGCTTAAAATTTCGAGTTTTATTAATTATCGGGAGTTTATAAACTTAAACGCTTTTATAATATAAAAACGTTTTAATAATAATATTAAAGTTATAATTACCGCTAAAAAAAATAGCAATTAAGCTATTACGTCGTTATTATAACGAAAAAACTATTATAATATTTAGTAACTTTTTTAACACTAATAACGTTTTTAAATTAAAAAAACTACTAAAAAACGGCGTACTATAAATTATTTCGTACAATTTTAAGGTTTACGGTAAATTTCGTATTTTTAAATCTTAAATTATATATAAAATTAAAGTAAATAAAAATAATAAACTTTACGAAAAAAGCCGTTTTATTATTTAAAAGTATAATAATGTTAAAAAATAAAAAATATTAATACAGTTTTTAACTATTTAGCACGCATTTTAATGCCTATTAAATACGCTCGCCTTTATTTTAATAAAAGCGTTAAAAATATAAATAGCACTTCGAAATATTATTTAAGCCTATATATAATCTAAAAACGTTTTAATAAAGCGTATTTACGTACGCTTTTTTAAAAAATTAAAGTTTTAATATTTTAAAAGTTTTATTATAAAAGTCGTAAAGCTTTTATACGGCATTGCCGAAATAAAACTATTTTAATAAACGACTTATTATAATTATTATATTAAAACGTTAAAAATAACGACCTTTAAATATAATTTATTTTTATTTATTACCGATTTTAAACGTATTAATAGTAATAATTTTGCTATTATTAGCTTTTAAATTAATAATACGTATTAATTAATAATACTTTTTTTTATTTAAAAAAAGCGAAACGCTTTATGTTTTAATTTAAAGCTTAATATTATTTTTATTAATTTTTAAGTATTTAATTTTAATAAATACTACGTTATACTTCATAATAATAAAACTATTTACGTATAATAAAAGGATTAAAGTAAAAAATATCTTTTATTACCGTTATTAATAACGACTGCTATAAAAAATACGTTAAATAACGTGTTTATAGCGCGTATTTAGCGAGTATTTGCTAATTTAAAACAAGCTTCGATTTTTTTTATACCGTGTAAATTATAGTATTTAAAAAAAGTAATTATAAAGCCTTAAACGTATAATTATAGTAGCAAATAAATAACTTAATTCGCAAATTTGTTTACGTTAACCTTAACTTAAATAATTTAAAAATATTTATTTACGTTAATGCTTTGTTTATAAATAATAAAAATTTTAGCTTATAAATAAGCTATATTATTATTTTAGCAAATAAGCATTTCGTTATATATTATATATAATATTTTGCTATTAAATTAATAAGCAATATTATTTATTGGTTTTTAATTAAATGTAAAAATATTACGAGATTAGTTTTTGCGTTTAAAATATACGGAATAATATACGGATTCGATATAAGGTATTATATAATTGCTATTATTAATTAAGTAATAAAAACGGTTAATTACGTACGTAAAAATAAAACGTATATAATAAATGTTTTTCTCGTAATATATACCGATTTGTATTTTTTATATAAGGCTATTACTAAGCTAAATATTATCGCTAAAAAACGCTTTATAATAAATATTATAACTTTTCGAAAATCGTACGAAAAAGGCGAAATTAACAAAATACGATAAATTAACAAGGATAATAACCCCGTTAATGCTATAATAAAGACTATATTTAATAAAGCATTTAAAAAGCTCGTAAATAATAATAAAATTATTATTAAAATTAAAAGATTAATCGAGCGAAAAAAATCGATAAAATAATAATAACGACTAAAACCGAATATAATATTTTCGCTATTAATTCGGTTTTAGAAATAACAGCAAAGATAGCGTTTTTAAAATTTATATATTGAAAATATTATAACACTTTGTATAATATAAATATAACAGTAAAAAAAACTAATAAAAATACGTCGGTATTACTTTATATATATATATAGAATATAAAACAGTATAATAGTATAAAGCCATATATTATTATATTAAATAATCGGCGGTAGTTTTATATATTAAAACAAAAAAGCTATTAATATTAATACGTACTATAGTACGCTAAATACGCTGGCTAATTAGTATACGAAGCCACTATTAACGGTAATAGGACTATTAACTGCGAAATAGCTGTTAATTATATAATATACCGCTTTACTAGTTTAAAGTAAATAGCTACTTGCGGAGACCGTTTTTACGCTTTTTTATTAATTAATATCTATTAACCAGAATCTATATTTACGTAGCACAACTGCGTACCGTACGGTAATAAGTTAACCCAATAATAACTGTATATTTTAAACCGTATAAAATAGAAATATTAAACGTATAGTTTAAAATAATTAACGCAGCGTAAAAGTTGCTATCATTTAAAATAGTTTAAAAAAAAAAGTTATTAACGGGCTCGGCGTAAAAAAAAACAAACACGTTATAAAATAGCGGTTAATTTTAAATTTTTATATAAAAAAATTAAAAAAGGGCATTTCTTTTTTAAAAAAGTTAATATAATATTGCTTTTTTTATATATAGCGTTTTTATTATTTATTATTTAATTAACCATTTTTTTCCCTTTTTTTAACCGTTTTACGTTTATTTAAAAAAAATTAACTTTTATATTATTATAACAAGGTTTTTTTTACGTAAAAAATATATAAAATTCCTTTTTTTTTAATTAACAAAATAATTAGTTTTATATGTATTTATCAATTTTAATGCTATTTTTTCGTAAATTTATAGCGTTTTTACTTTCGTTATATTTATTTAATTACTTTTTTCATTTAATGATATAAATAATATAAAAACGTTACGTATATTATTAGATTTTTTAAGCGGTAACTTTTTTTATTTTTTATTATGTTTTACCTGTACCGTTAATTATTATAACCGGTTTAAATTATTTTTTTAACGCTTAAATTAATTGCTTTAATTATTTTAATAAAGCTTATAAAACTACGGGACTAAAACTATAAAATTAAATTTTTATTTATTAAAAGAATCGAGTTTATATATGAACGGTTCGATTTTTTTTAATATTTTAACCAGTTTTACGCATGCCGGTAACTATTTTTTTCGGTTTTTTTAATAAATGATAATTTTTATATAAACAAAATTAAAATTTTTTATATATAAAACGACGTCGGCGTATATTTATTATTATATATGTTTTTAGCAATTACGTTAGTTTTATTAATAATAAACTCTATTTTTTAATATATTTTTTTTATAATATATTAAAGTTATCCGGTATAATTTTCGGTTTTTTATTATTATTTAAAATATTTATTAAGCTTTACGGCTTAAAACCGTATATTAATTCGTATAAAAATCGTTTAATTAACGTAAAAAATAAATTATTAGAATTATACTATAACGTTTATAAAAAACTAGTTTATATAAAATTAAAGTTTATAACTATATAAAATCGTATAACGATTTTTACGATTTAGTTTTTCGGCTTTAATATTTTATTTATTTACGAATAATATATTATTAAAAATAAAAAGTTTACGTTTAAAATATAATTTTCTTTTTATATTTAATATAAACTTTATTTTTTATTATTAATGATTATTACAAACAGTTTTTAATCGTATATTAATAATATATAAAATAATCCAATAGTTTAATCCTTTATTTTATACGTTTTATAATAAAAAATAAATAAGGTTTTTTTGCTTTATTTATAAATTATTCTATATAATATATTGAATACTTTTCCGTTTTTAACGGTTGAAAATAAGTTTTTAATTAATATTAATAGTATATTTGTTATAAAATTTATTATCATAATATAAAATTATTTTAAAGTTATTTTAATTAATATTAACTCGTTTAAAAAAAGTTTTCGGTTTATTTAATTTATTTTATAAACTTAATAATAGCAGATTTAATTATAAATAAAATAACGTTTACGTTAGAAATATATATTTTATTAAATATTTTTAATATAAGTTTAGCTAAAATAATACTTTTTATTATTAATAATATTAAAAGCTTTTTTAATATATAGTTTTAATAATTAAAAAGCTTTACCGCTATAAAATTTAATATAATATAATAGTTTATTATTAAGTTTATAAAGTTTTGCAATTTTTTTTTTAATATCGTAAAAGTTTTACGGTTATTTATTTCGTTATTTATTTTATTAAAATAATATAAATTGTTTATATTTTAAATCGTTTATATGTTTTATAATAATCTTTTTATAAAACTTTGAATATAGTATTGCCGTTATAGTGTTTTTTTTTATCGTTTTTTAACTAAAATAAGCTTTAAATTTAAAATTTAAAACAAATTTTACATTAAAATAACCGTATTTAGTAATACTAACAACGTTAGCGTTAAAAGCGTTATTTTTATCGTTTTAAATATTTTTTAACGTATTAATACTTTTTAATGCTTTTAATTGTTATTTTATTAGCTTTTATAGTAATTATAATAAAATATCCGGTTTAACGTTTAAGTTTTCGAAAATATAATATATATAAAGCTAAAATTAAAATAAATAATTCGCTATGTTTATTAATTTTAAATTTGCTTTATTAAAGTTTATAATTTACAAAAAATATACGTTCCGATTTTTTTCGTTATAACGTAATCGGTAAAAATAATTATTAAGTTATTATTAAACTAAATTATTTTTTTCAACTTTTTATAAGCTTATATTATAATAGTTGTTTCGCTTTTTATAAAGCCGTATCGTTTTTAAATATTATTAATAAATTTAAGCAAAAAACAAATAAACTTGATATAATTTATTAAATAATCGTAATTAAATATTGCTTTATTATTTTACGGCATATTTAATTAGAATATTATAAATTTATATTTTTTCTATATACATTAAGCTTACAACACGGCTATATCGTATTATAGTAATATATTACGTATTATTTATAAAAATAATGTTAAAAAGCTTCGAACGCGACTTTTTTTTATAAAAACGTAAAAATTATTTTTAACGTATAGCTTTGTTTAGTAAACTTAAATATATTTTTAAATAGTTTGCTTTTTTTTTAATACCGCTATTAGTTTTATATTCCGTTTTTAAAACGTAATAATTTTATAATTAAATTATATTATTTTATAACGTAGCTAATTTGCTATATTAATATAAGTTCTTAATATTTTAAACGTTATTAATATTTTAAGCTTTATAAACGCTTTAATACAGTTATCGGTTTTAAAAATACTTTTTTAATTAAGGATATAATTTAATAATTATATTAAAAAAAACCTGCGAATAATTTTTTTATATTAATATATAAACGTAATTTATTAAAAACATCGAAAACGATAATTAAATGCTTGAAACATTTTTCCGTTATTTTATTAAAAATAATAATATCGTTAATATATACGTAAATAAAATGTTAGTATTAAGAAAAAGCGATTTATAAACTTTTATTTAAACGCCGGCAAATTATAAAATCCTATAAAAACTACGTTAAATCTTTTAAACTTTTACGGGTTAATAACTATTATATTATTCCGGGTTTCTGTTTTAATTAATAATTAAAAAAAAAGCTAAAATATTAAATGATATAAAAAAATCTTTATTAATTATATCGGTTATAGTATTATTTTAGTTTGAAAAAATAAACGTTTAATACAGAAATTTTATTTAATAGTTTAAAATTTATTACCGGCCGTCTTTTTTTTAATCCGTTAGTTATACGTTATATAATAAAAACAGAGCAAACAATAAATATCGGCTTATATATAAAAAATAGTCTATTCGTTAGGTATATTTTATCCTATTTATTATCGAGAAACGGCGATTTTTAACGTTTATAAAATAAAGTTTTATGTTTTTGTTTTTGTTTTATTATTTATTAATTAAACCGTTACGTATTTTTTAGTTTTTAAATATAAAAACAATATTTTTATTTTTAAAAACGTTATATTTATTAAATAGATTTTTAATTTTATTTATGATTTTTAAATTATCGGCTATAATAATTACGTTTGCTTTTAATTTAACTATATTAACGTATTCAAAGCCAAAAGTCCTATATAATAATACGTAAATAAAAATATTATTTAAGGTTTTATTAAAATCTTCGCTTTTTATCGCTAAATGAACTATTATAACATTTTATTATTTTATTATTTTATATTTACTTTTTCGTTTTAATATATTAAAACGTTTATAAAATGGGTAAAATACGTTTATTCATTACTTTTATATTCGCTAATCAAACTTAATTGTTTATTTTCTAAAATCGTAATAAGCTATACGTATAAATGATATCTTAAAACTTTTTTTTTTATATACGCGTTTCTCGTCGTATTTATAATATAGTTTTTACTTGCTATAAAATAAAAAAGCTTTACGCCTTTTCGCTTTATTAAACTTTATTTGTTTTTTATTTCAATATATCGTTTATTTAACGGCTTAAAAAAATCCGCTTTATAAACGTTTATTATAGCCGATTTTATTAGTGAAAATATAATAGTATATTTAACGTTAACCTTTTTTTAAAAAAAAATCAACGTTTTTTAAATAAAATATCGCTTTTTATTTTTATTTTTTTATCGAGCAAAAAATGCATTTTTTATAAATAAAATTAATCTTAACGCTATAAGTTTTAAAAAACTCTATTTTTAATAATATATTAAGTTTTAGTTAATTAAACATTTTCGTTATAACGTTAAAATATTTATAAAACGGATTATTAAATATATTCCCGCTAAAATAAAAGTTTAAATTGATAACTTTCTAAAATATTATATAAACTTTAACGTTTATTAAAAAAACTAAATCTATTTGACGAAAAATAAAACTTTCAATAAACTGCTCTACGAATTAACGGTTAATTAATACTTTAAATATATTTATATCGATATAAACCTAATATTTTTTGCCGTTAATATTAAATTTATTCGTAAATATGTTATTTTTTTCTTTTTTCCGTCATATATATTTAATTAAAGGTTTATTTTAATAATATTTTTTAGCTTAAATAGCCTTATATTTTAAAAGCAATAAATTAACAATATTAAAACAAAGTTTAATTTAATAACCTTTTATTAACTCCGTAATATATAGTTATTATGTTTTTCTTTGATACTTTTTAATTAAAATATTAAAATAAAAAATTATGCCGTACTAAGTATAAATTAATTATTAAAAAATATATTTATTAACGCTTTTTTTTTAAAAAAAAGCGTGAGCAAATACGGAAATAAGCTTCTTATTAACGGTTTTAAGTTTAATAATTAAATATATATTTATTGTATTTTTTTATATTTATTATAATAAATATATCTTTAATTAAAAACTTGTTTTTTTTAGTTTAAAAGTTATATTATTAAACCTTTTTTCTGTTATTATAAATGAAACTGCCGTTAAAGTTTGTTTTTTTATAACTAAAACGGCGATAACTATTTTATCGCTATTTACGCTAATGATTTTATAATTTAAATTAACTTTTACTGAATTGTATATATACGTTAATATAATAAATGCTTAATTTTTAAATAATGTTTCATTAATAATTAGCAAATTTTTACGAAAATTACGTATAAAATAACGATTTTTATTAAAAATACCACGCTTAAAGCGATTTTGCTAAAGTTTTTTTAACGCTTTATCGTTAATTTGTTTATTTCTAATACTTAATTGTTTATATTTCGTATTACTTTAATTAACGTTTATAATAAACTTTTCGTTATAGTTTTTATTAATAAAATAAAGCTTTTAATTCTTTAAATATATATATTACCGCGTTAATTGTTTTTGCTTTTTTTTAAAACGTTTAACATATTGTTTTATAACGTCGGCTTTTTATAGTTTTAAACAAATTATTTATAGTTTAAAAACTAAATCCAATTATATATTAATAAATAATACTATATTATCGAAAGATTTTTATAATTTTAAATATTTAAATATTTTAAACGTAAAAAATTACATACTATTATTTTTAATAATATTTGCTTTTATATAATAGTTCGTTTTATTATTAAATTATCGGTAAATATCGTTTGGTTTAAATCTATATTTATTGTTAATTTTAGCGATAAATTCATTAAACTTTCTAGCAAGCCGTATTTATTCTAATTTAATAAGCTATAAAATTTACTATTTAATTATTCATTCTTTTAAAAACTAGAATATACGGTAAATAACCGTGTTTTTTTTAATATTTTTAATATTTAGCTGAATACGTTAAATTTATAAACTAACGTTTTAGAAATTAAAAACTTTTTTTATATTTTAAAATACATTCATGTTTTAATACTTATTAGCTAAAGCGTTAAATTAAAAATAACCTATATTTTTTTCTTTAAATTATAGTATTATCGTAATAAATAATGCCGTTATAATTAAATTAAGCTTTTAAGCAATTAATATAAAAGTTGTTATTATTTGGCTTTTTTTAAAAATTAAACTATATAATATAATCGTCGGTATTAAAACTTATAAAATCTTTAACTTATTAATTTCTTTTATTAATCCGGCTAAATATTTCCGCTAAATATTTAATTAGTATTTTAATAGCTGTAATAACGTAGCGTTCGTTTTCACCGCTAGTATTATATGTATTAGTTTTTTAAAAAAGTTATTTCGGTTGGTTTTTTTTTAAAAAAAAAGCTCACGTATTATAAGTTTATTATTAATTGTTTTAATTTTAATAACGATAAAAAACGTTGATAGTTTACTATATAAAAGTAATAATAATTTATTTTATACGATATTTTTTAGTTCGTTTAAATTTTGCTTATTAAAAATATAATGGAGTTTTTTATTAAAAAAGAAATATTTAACGTAATAAAGTCTATTAAGCCAATATTTTATAAATTTTTCGATTTCTTTTTATTATTACCGCTAATTAAAAATGCTTTTCGTTAGTTTTAAAAAAATTGCCGTAAATACTAACTTTTTTTATATAACGAATTAATTTAATTTCGTTAAAATTTAAGTCTTTAATGAACATTCGTAAATAGTAAATACAAATAAAATAAACAATATGTTTAAATTTAACGATTGTTTCGTAATTACCGATTTTTATAAAAACGGATAATTTATTATTATTTCGATAGTAGTGTTTTTAAAATATAGTTTATATTTCCGATTACGAATATTTATTTTTTAAGGCGAAAAAAATAATAATAATAAAGTTATCAAAATTAATTAAATTATAAGCACTATTTATTAAAAGCCGTTAAGCTTTATTATATAATAATTAAAATAAACGTTTTTATAGTATAAAATAATTGGTTAAATAAAAATCTAAATATTAAAAACAAAAATATCTAATAGCTTTAATTATATATAAATAAAAAATTGCTATAAATTAATAAGGTTTTATTAACTTTAGCGCGTAGTAGTTATATAGTTTTTTAAACGTTTTTTATATTATTTATTTTACTAACATTTTCGTTCATTTTAAATTAATTTAAAAATATATATTTTATATTTATTAAACTTTAAACCGTTTATAATAAAAGATCGATAAAAAAAAATTAAAAAATATATATTTTATATTAAAAAAAGGAAATGTTTTAATTATATCATTAATATAAATAAAATTAAAATAAGTTTTAAAAAAATTAACATAAGATAAAATAAAGAAACGTTAATTAATACTAGAAATCGCGTTATAATCATTTAAATAGATTTATTTCTAAGCTTTTATAAGTTTAATTAACGTTTTATTACATAATATAACGTAATTATACGATATTTAGTTTAATTGATATATAATGATACTGAATTAAAATAAATATTTAAATATTAACTTGTTTTTAAGCTTTAATTAATTAATTATTACTTACGTGATTATTACGTTATTTTTTTAACGGAATATTTACGTAAATAAAACGGACGTTTATAAGAAATAGCGTTTAATGTTTTTTTAACGATTTTTAAACGATTTTTTATAATGATTAAATTTTTTTTTTTAAAATACTATATAGAATCAAATTAAATTACGGGATTTATAATACAAAGCTTTTAACCGTAATAAAACCGTTAATAATATAGCGTATTAAGGTAGAAAATTGCTAAAATTTACGCTGTTTTACCGTTATAATTAATTATTCAATTTTAAAATATTATATAATTAAATAAATATTTAATTTTTAATAAAATAATTAAATTAAGTTTTTTTATGTTATTATTTTCGTATTATATACTATTTTAATATATAAAACGTTATTATTAATATTTATTTTTATTATTAAATGATATAAAAATATAAAAATAACGCCGTAATGAAAAACGTATTTTAATATTTCTATATTTTTTCAAGTAATAAAGCTTTATTTTAATTAATAAAATAAGTTATTATTATAATTTTAGAATTATTTTTTACGTTAAAAATAAAGCTTTTAATAAAAAACATTTATTTAAAAATAACGTACTAATTAACTAATTAACCGGTCGACTGATTTAGTATCGGCTTATTTAATACTAACCTTATTTTTTATTTATTCTGTTATTTTTTACCGCCTTAATATTTATTTATATAGGTTTATAGCCTATTTATATATAGCTTTTTTATTTTATTTTACTTTACTATTTATTATATTTAATATTTATATTAAAATCATTTATACCCGAATATTATTATTTTAATACCTAGGCACTATTATATTCATTATTAACCGCCCGTTATTTAATATTAACACCTAATCTTTATTACTAACCGCCCGTTATTTAATATCAACCCCTAATTTTTATTACTAATAGTACTAATTTTATATTACCGCTAACTTTGGTATTAACCTTTAACTTATACTTTAACTAGTAATTTTATTTATATAGTCTTAAAAGCTTTAAAGCGAAATAAAATTAATAGTTAAAACATAAATTAAAAGTTAGTATTAAAGGTAGTAGTAATATAAAATTAGTATTATAGCAATAAATTAGAAATTAAATAGGTTTAAATAATTCGAATATAAATAGCTGCTATTTAGGCTACCTATAATAACACCCGGGTATTAAAGCGATAGTGCTTAAATATAAACGATTTATACTAAAGTTTTATTTTTAATTATAATTTAATTATAATGATAATAAAGTTAACTTAAATTTAAATTAAACTAAATCATTGAAACCTAATAAAATAAAACAAACTATTAAAAATAGCCCGTAACGCCGCTAAAAAAACTGCTTAAATTAAAGTTATTAAATAAATTCGCGTTTATATTAAAAGCTTTTTTAAATTATTTCCACAACCTAATTAATTTAATAACTTAAACTTTCAACATTTTTTTTATATCGTTAATATTACGTTAATTTGCGTTTTTATCCGTACTAAAACCTTAAGCTAAAAAAACGATAATAAACATAACTAACGGCTTTATAAAACTTTTAATAACTTTAAAATAGTTTATTTATTTAAAAACTATAAAAACTACTATTATAACGTTATTATTAAAACGTTTATAACGGATTTAAAAAAAGATTCAATATTTTAACCGGATTATATAATATTAAAAACAAAAACAAAATTTTTTCTATTTCGTTTTTTAACGTAATTAAAACTAATTAAAAAATATTTATTAAATATAATAATTTTATAAATTTTAAAACCTTTAAAAAAACCTAATAAATAATTGTTTTAATTTAATAATAAAAAACTAAATGTCGATTTTTTTTAATTATTTATAAAAAATAAATTAATAATTTTTATTATTAAATAAAAATTTTAAACTTTTATTCAAATATTTTAAAAAAATAAATCCGTATAATCGTTAAAGTTTTTATAAATATTATTTGTTTTAATAAAAAAGCTTTTATTAATTTAACTTTAAAATATACTATATTTTAAAATCGCTTTAAAAAAATCGAAAATAAACTCGTTAACGTTAATTAATTAATAATTAATTTTACGATTTAAAATCGTAAAGCTTTAATTTATTTACGGTTTATTACTAATAATATAGCTTTTAATCGTATATTTAAAACTAAAAATTTTAAGTTTTAAAGCTTTAATTATAAAAAAACGAAAGAAATTTAAATATTTAGTTTTAAATATAACTAAATAAATTAAGATTTAACGAAAATTAGTTTTTTAATAAACGAATAAAAATAATTAACGTTTAATTATATTTTATAAATAACGCCGTATATAATTTTATTTTATATTTTAATAAAAAAAAAACTTAAACAAAATAAAACCTTTAAAGCTTGAATTAATTATTTTAAAATAAAATAAAAAAATCTAAACTAAACTTAAAAAACTTATTAAAAACTAAAAAAGGTTTTTTTAAAAAAACTTAATTTATTTAAATATTACAATTTCCGTAATAATTTCGTACGTTACGTTAAAAAACACCGATTTTTTTACGTTAATTAAAAAAAAATTTTTTTATAAAAATTTATTAAACCGCGTTAAAAATTTTATTATTATTTAACGTTTTAATAATAATCTCGGCTTTAATGCTTTTGCTAAATATTATAAAATATTTTATTATAATTTTAACCGTAATAATAAAAACTTTTATAAATAACGCGTAATTAATATTAAAACCAACCGAAAAAGCCGTAATAATATTAATAATATAAACCGTAACCGCAATATTATAACCGTTATTTTTTATTTTGCGTTATAAAACCGTTTACGTTTAGTTATTAATATTTTAACCTTAAAACAATTTTAATTAATTTTAAAATAAATCGTATAATTTATATATTAAAACAAATACTTTAATTATAAAACAACTAATTACGTTTTTTATAATTGCTTTAATAAAACCGCGATTTATATTAACGCTATTAGTACTTATATACGTTATATTACTATTAAAAACATTAATAATAACTTTTCCGATTTTAATAATTTAGAAAAAAACTAGTTTTAAAAAACTTAAACCTTTTTTTTAAAAAAAATATTAATAAAATAATATAAATAAATTAAAACATTTTAAAAAAACATTATATTAGTTTACGTTAATTCTTACTTTTAAAAACAACTAGTTTATTATTTATAATATTATAGTAATAAAAAACTTATTTTTTTAATAAAATAAACTTTTATTAATATATAACTATAATTAACTTTTTTTATAACTAAACTATTTGCTAAACGATTAAAAAAATAGTTACATATTAAATATAATTAAAACTTTTTTAAAGTATTTTTAATTATAACAATTAAAGCAAATAAATAATAAAAAACGCATTATATACGTATTTTATAATATAAAAACGTAATTTTTTTAATTAAGTTTTTTTCGTTCTTAATATAGTTTTAAATATTATTATTAAAAAAACTTTTTTAATAAGTTATAAAACTTTATTAACCTTAAAACGGCGATAGTTTTGTTTTTAAAAACTTTATTACTTTTTATAATAAAATATATTATATTTAAAAACAAAACTTTTAATTTTATATAATATTTTATATATTACTATAAAACGGCGACTTGCTATAAAAAACCTTTAAAAACCGCGTATATATTACTTTTATACGCCGAAACATTTAATAACTTTAATTAATATATTATTTAAAAATTAAAGGCATAATTTACTAAATTTGAAAACGATAACGTATTAAATAAACCTTTTTTATTTTGTTTAATAGTATTATACGATATTAGTTAATATAAGCTTTACGTTTTTCGAAAAAACGTTATTAAATAATATAAATATAGGCTTTTAAAATATTATATTATTATTAACGCTTTAATATTTAAAACGCTTTAAAAACGTAATATAAAAAACCGTAAAACGTATTAAATAAATAAAACTTTTATATTTTTTTTAAATAAAATCGAACGTTTTATTTAAAATCAAAAAAACTTAATTAAAAAAAAACTAATTTCTTTTTAATAAAAAATAATACAAATTTCGAAATAAAGCTTAAAATTTAGTTTTTAAAATTTATAAACTATATTTAAAAACTTTGAATAAAATAAATTTAAACTATTTAGTTAATAAAAAACTATATGATTATAAAATTAAATAATTAAAAATTAAAAACAATAATAATATCGGTTATGATTTTATATATATAAAACATTTTTAAAAATATTTAAAACTATATAAAATTATATTATTAATAATATTTATAAAAGCTTTATTATTTTTAATAAATGTTTATAAGCTTTATTAATAATTATAGTTTTTAAACCGGAAAAAATATTACGTTTTTATATTTATTATTGTAAATTTAATACTATAATTAAAAAAAACTTTTATTTTTTACTTTATATTAATAAAATATTTTTAAAAATCTTAAAAGTTAAAAGTTTTATAAAACTCGATATTTAAAAGGTTTTCTACTATATATATATCGTTTATAAATTAAAAAACTTTATTTTATTTAAAACAAAATTTAAACAATTTAAATATTATATAATACCGTTTAAACTAATAAATAGTTTTATAACGTTTTAACGATATATTAACGAATTTTTTTCAAATTATTTAAACGATTTTTATAGTATTTATATTAATAATATTTTTATATTCTTTAAATAACGTTAATATCACGGTTGGGTTGCAATTAAAAACAGGGCTCTAGTATAGGTACTAAGTGTATATTAATAGTAAAGTAAAGAAGGAAAAAAAAGCTATATATAAGTAGGCCGTAGGCTTATATAAATAGGTGCCAAAGCGGTAAAGGGTGGCAGAATAAATAAAAAATAAGGTTAGTATTAGGTAAGCCGGTATTAAATAGGTTAACCGGTTAGCCAGTTAATTAATTAGTTAATACGTTATTACTTTTTCGTAAAATCCCGTAGGGGGTAAAAAAATAATATGCTTACTATATAGTAATCGATAAATATGTAAAAAACGCCTATTAATCGTCTTAACCGGAATTAAAATCGAATAGCGCTTTTTAAATAAAAAGAAAATGCTTTCGGGAAATTATATAGTTTACCGCTACGTTAAAAGCCTTTAAACTTTAGTACAGTTCGTACGTTATTTTACGCCGTTTATTAATATATTTGTAAAAGTGCTTATATACGTAGGTTTAACCTATTAACGTTTTTTATTAATTAAGTCCTAATTTCCTTTATTTTTTTTATTTTTTTAGTTCTATCGCATTTTTTTAATATTAAGTTAATACTTACGTTTATATATTCGATTTTAATTATAATTTTTTAACTTTATTTTTTTTTAATTACGTTATATTTGTTTTAAACGGGTTTAACGAGTAATCGCTGCTTTATTATCGTTAAAATACGAAAAATTAAAGCGGTTTTTTACGGCGGCTTTTAGCCATTTATTAAGTTTTTTAAAAGGTCTTATAGCGTTTAAGTATTTGTTATAAAAGTTTTTAACTAATTATACTAAGTTTTTTAAGTCTTTAATATATATCTATACGTCGTTAAGGTTTTATTTTATTTAATTAATTTGATATTAAAGTTTACGGTAATATAAACGTAATATATAAATCCCTTTAATTTTTTATTTAAGCGGTTTATCAAAATCGATTTTATCGCTTTTAAATTCGGGTAATTTTTAGCTTAATAATAAATTGTTTAAATAAAAACGAAGTTTATTAATATAATATTAGTCGTTTTGTATTTAGTAATTTAGTATTTCGAAACGATAAATATAAAGGCTTGTTTTTTTAATATTTTAAAATACTATTACGTTAACGGGAAATTTAGCTTATTAATAAGCCTATTTGTTTTTTAAAACTGCCGCTTTTTAATAATAAATATTCGGTCGCCGACGTTAAAGTTTAGTTCGTAACGGTATTTGTTTTTTTTTTATATTATCGTTTTTTAAAAATGTTTTATAATTTTACGGGCTATCGTAATAACGTTAACGATAGTTTTTGTTAATTTTTAAGCATTTTGTTTATTAAGTTTATTATAAAGCGTTACGTTTATTTAATTAATAGTCCGTTTTTTTTTAATCGAAATAATTAAATATAAAACATTTAAAAAATACTTTATAAAATTATATGCTAATCGAGTTATAAAATACGCTAGCCGTAACGTAGTTTATAACTAGCATTAAACGGTTTTAATTATTTTAATAATAATTATAAAACAATCGAAAACGTTAATTTGTATATTTATTAAGAATTTTTACGCCGCCGATTGTTTTATAATAACTTAGCGACGTTAACTGCTAATCGATATTTAAAATAGTAAATAGTTTTTGCTAAAAGCTAAAAATAAACTATAATTTTTAATCGGAAACTATTAAAAAAAATAAGCCGAAAACTTAATAAAGGCCTTTATAATATATTTAAACGGCGTTTTTAATTATAGCGTTTCGTTTATATAAAATATTTTATAATTATTTAAATAACCGGTTAATTATAATAAAAATATTATTATAACCGTTTTTAATTATAAGCTTAGCTTTAAAATCGATAACAAAATATTAAAATAGTTTTTTAAACATAGAAAATAGTTAAAAAAAGCCCAGGGTTCTATTACGTAATATTTTAACGGATTTATAAATATAGTTTATTACGAAAATAATAATATTTTTAGCTATTCCGGGCTATTAATATTATTTTACGACTAACTTTTTAGTTTTATTAAAGCCGGGGTAAAACGTTGCGATAATTCCGTATATTTTATAAATAAATCGTATCCGTAAATTATTAACGTTTAATACTATTAATCGATTTTTATATATAATAAAGCCGAATAAATATTTTTAATTATTATAAACTTTTGTTTTAGTTTTTTTATAATAAATTAATAAATCGTTATATATACGGTTTTATATTAATACTTCGTTAATTAGCTAAGCGCTAGAACCCGGTAACGTTAAAAGCACGTCCGTTAAAAAAGTATAAACTATTATTATATAAATTTATACGTTTTTAAAAACGGAATCGTTAAATAATTCGGATTTATTAACGGTTTTAAAAAATTGCATAATATAAATAGCGTTTTTTCGCTGCTTTAAGGTTTTTATTTTTTTTCCGGGTTAAAATAAAATATCGGCAATAAAGTTTTTAAATCCGGGTTTATAAATAATAACAAAATTATATTATAGTAACGTTTTTGCCTATTTAATTTATTAAAAGTTTAATTTTTTATTTATAATAAAATACTTTAATATATTATAATCGGTAATAATTAAAAAAAATAGTTTTTTTTATTAGCCGATTAATTTAAGCCTTTAAATAAAAAATAACTTTATTACCGCTAATATTTTTTTATTATATATATTATAATTTAATTCTACGTTCGTTATAGTTTTCGAAAAAAAAACTATAAAATATTAAAGCCCGTCGTTTTTTAATTATAAAAAAGTTTTAAAACAAACTCCGTTTAAAAAATTAGTTTTAATTTTAGTTTAATATAAATAATCGTAATAACGCAATATTAAAATAATTATTAAATAGTTTTTAAAGTTTTAAAAAACCGCGCGGTATTTTTTATCGAAAAAAAATAATATATTTTTTTAAATTAGGTTATTTAATAATTTAGTTTACGGCTAAAACTAAAAATAAATTATTTATAAAAATTATAAAAGCCTAAAAAAAAACGAACTTTTTTAACGTTTATAAAAATCTTTTAGTCTTTAATAACGAAAACTTTATTAAAATCGACTTTAATTTTATCGCGGCCGACGATAAGTTTTAAATATTTAGTTTTAATAACGTAAAACTTATATTTTTTTAAGTCGGTTTAAAACCCGGCTTTAATAAAGCGTTCGAAGATTTTTTAAACGTGCTTTTAGTATTTTTCGACGTTATTTAAAAAAATAAAAATATTATCGATATAAACGCTATAAAAATCGTTTAAATAATTAAAAAAGGTTTCGTTAATATATCGTTAAAACATTATAAAACTATTTATTAGTTTAAACGGTATTATACGATATTTAAATTATTTAAGTTTTGTTTTAAATATAATAAAGTTTTTTAACCCGTCGGTAATACGTACGCGGTAAAAAGCCTACCGAATATCGAATTTTATAAAAATTTTAGCTTTTAAAATCTTTAAAAATATTCCGTCGATATAAAGCAAAAAATAAAAGTCTTTTTTAATTATAGCATTAAGCTTTCGATAATCGACGTAAAAACGTAACCTTTTTTTTAATTTAAAGGCTATAATTATTAAAAAAGCTTATAAAGTCTTGCTAAAAATAATAAAGCCTTTATAAACGTTATTAATAATATAATCCCGTATAGTTTTAAATTTTTTTAAAAACATTTTATATATAAAATTATAGCCGATATCGTTACCGCTTTTACTTTTTAATAATTCGATTTTATAATTATATAGTTTTTTATTAAATAAATAATTTAAATCTATTTTGCTAAAAGTTTTAAAATATAATCTATAAACTTCGGGGATTATATTTTAAGCTTTATTTCGTAGCTTTTATAATTTTTCGTTAAAAAATAAAAAATTAGCTTTTTTCTTAATTAAGTTTTTTTTATTTTAAATAAAACGTTCGATTTCGTTTAAAAAAAATATAAAAACTTTATTTATTAAATACGTTTTACGGTTTTTTATATTACGTTTATAAAACGTTTTAAATATTAAAGGGTTAATAATAACGCAGTTTTTTAAAAGCTTATATTTATATTATTTAATAACGTTTTTTTAAAAAACGTAAAGCTTATATTAATTAATATCGTATAATAATATTAAACGAAATAATAAAGGTTTATTTAATACGTCGTCGTTTTTAAGTTTAATAAATTATGCTTTTATTTTTTAAATAATATATTAAATAAAGTTATTAAATATTTTAGCGTATAAAAATAAGCTATACGCGGTTTTCGAAAGCTTTTTATAGCGGGTCGCCGCTTTATAGTAATATATAAAATGTCGTATTAGGTTAAAAGCTTCGTTTTTAAATATAGTATATCCCGCTATAAAAAATAATAAGGTTTTTAAAAAAAAAAGCTATTAACGTTTTAAGTTTAATAAAATATTATAATTTACTAAAAAAAATTTTTCGATAATAATATTTAAAGCTATATTAACGACGAAAAAAAATTAATTAAAAAAGTTATATTTTTATATCGTAAAGTACGCGTATAACGCGTTGTTTATTATTTATTCGTTTTAGCCGTTATAACTAAAAATACTTCGAGAAAAAAAGTCTTAATCGTATTCGATATTTAATTGTTTTTTTAATCGTTTAATAAATAGTTTATTTATAAATAAATAGCCTATAGTTCCCGTATTAATAAAAATCTATTTTACGGAAAAAAATAAATTATTTATTACTATAATACTATTAATAATAAACTAGTTTTTTTTTAAAAAACGAAAATTAATATAAACTAATATAACGTTATTTTTAAATATTTTATTTCGTTTGCGTTATTTTGTTAATATTTTCTTTAAAAAGGAGTTTAAATTATTTAAAACTAGTTTTTTTCTAAATCGTTAAAACTAAAAAAATCGTCGTTAACGTTTTCGATAGTAATACGACGTATATAAATATCGATAACGCTAATATAAACAGCGGCTTTATTAAAGCAATTACGAAAAACGTAACCGGTTTTTTTATAATTAAAGCATTTGTTTTTATATACGAACTATATAATTTGTTTTAAAGTTAATTAAAATCGTTTTAAAGTTAAAATACCGGTAATTAAACGTAAGCGGTTTTATAATACTAAATAAAAAATAACGGTTATAATATTGCGGTTACGGCTTACGCTAGTAATATTATTACGGCTTTTTTGGTTATTTTCGTTATTAATTACGTACTATTTATAAAAGTTTTCGTTATTACGGCTAAAGTTATAATATAATATTTTATAATATTTAATAAAAGCGTTAAAGCTGATATTATTATTAAAACGCTAAATAATAATAAAGTTTTTAACGTAGTTTAATAATTTTTCGTAGAACTTTTTTTTTTAATTAACGCAAAAAAATCGGCGCTTTTTAGCGTAACGTACGAAATTATTACGGAAAATTTAATACTTAAATAAACTAAGTTTTTTTAAAAAAAGTTTTTTTAGCTTTTAACGGGCTTTTTAAACTTAGTTCGGGTTTTTATATTTTATTTTAAAATAGCTAATTAAAACTTTAAAAGTTTTAATTTTATCGAAGTTGTTTTTTTTATTAAAATATAACGTAAAATTACGTATAACGTTATTTATAAAATATAATTAAACGTCGATTATTTTTACTTATTCGTTAAAAAACTAATTTTCGTTAGTTTTTAATCGGTTTAGTTATATACGAAGCTAAATATCGAAGTTTATTTTATTTTTATCGTAATTAAAGCTTTAAAACTTAAAAATTTTAATTTTAAATATAGGATAAAAAACAGCGCCGTTAATAATAAATCGTAAATAAACCAAAGCTTTACGGTTTTAAATCGTAAAATTAATTATTAACTAATTAGCGTTAATAAACTTATTTTCGACTTTTTTAAGGCGATTTTAAAACGTAGTATATTTTAAAGTTAAATTAATAAAGGCTTTTTTATTAAAATTAATAATATTTATAAAAGCTTTAACGATTACGTAGATTTATTTTTTTAAAATATTTAAACAAAAGTTTAAAATATTAGCCTAATAATAAAAATCGTTAATTTATTTTTTATAAACGATAAAAAAAAGAAATTAATATTTAATTTTTTACTATAAAATTAAAGCGTTTATTTAATAAGCTTTTTTAAAATTATTAAAGTTTATAAAACCGTTATATTTAAAAAATGCTTTTTAATCGGCTTTAATTATAGCAAAAAATAAAGTAAAAAAGAATTTATTTTTACCTTTAATATTATATAATCCGGCTATAATATCGAACTTTTTTTCTAAGTTTGTTATAAACGTTTTAATAATAACGTTATAACGGTAGTTTTTATAATCTTTAAATAAAAAAACAGCTTTAAAACTATCGAAAGTTTTATAAAGTCGTCGGTCGTTTTTATCGTCGCTTTTTTAGCCTAAAGTTTTAATACGGATAAAAACGCAAATCGGCGTAGTATTAGTAATATAAAACGAACGTTAAAAGTTTAAATCGTTAAGCTTATTAAATTAAAAAATTAACTTAAAAAGGTTTTTAATATAAAAGCGAACTTGTTTAATGGCCTTAATTCGAGTAGCCTTTTCGGCAATATCGCGGGCTATTTTAATTGTTTGTTTTGTTTTATTAGGTTTTAGTATTTTAATTTAATTCGGGTCTAAATTAACTTTATTATTATTACGGTTAGGTTATAATTAATAACAAAGCTTTAATATAGGTACTAAATATATATTAATAATAAAGTAAAAAAAGAAAAGGAAACTATATACAAATAGGCCGTAAGCTTATATAAGTAGGTGCTAAGGCGGTAAAAAGTAGCAAAATAGATAAAAAATAAGGTCAGTGCTAGGTAAGCCGGTGCTAAATAGGTCAACCGGTCAGCCAGTCAACTAGTCAGCCAGTACGTTACTGTTAAAAAATATTAAAAACACGTTTAAAAAAGTTTTAAACGCTTTATTAAAACTAGGTTTTAAACCGATTTAAAAAAATATAAATTTTATATTATTAAAACCAAATATTTAAAACTTATTGTTAGTTATAATAAAATTAAAGTCGATTTTAATAAAGTTTTTATTATTAAAAATTAAAAAAATTTTATAAACGTTAAAAAAAAAATCGGTTTTTTTTATTTTTTATCTTTTTTATAAATAGTTTATTTTTAGTTTTAGCCATAAAATTAAATTATTAAATAACTTAATTCGAAAAAATATATTATTTTTTTAATAAAGAATACTACGTAGTTTTTTAAAATTTTAAAAACTATTTAAAAATTATTTTAATATTACGTTATTATAATTTTTTACGTTAAATTAAAATTAAAACTAATTTTTTTACCGAAATTTGTTTTAAAACTTTTTTATAATTAAAAAACGATAAATTTTAATATTTTACAGCTTTTTTTTTTTAAAAACTATAATAAACGTAGAACTAAATTATAATATATATAATAAAAAATATTAACGGTAATAAAATTATTTTTTATTTAAAGGCTTAAATTAATTTATTAATAAAAAAGGCTGTTTTTTTTTAATTATTACTAATTATAATATATTAAAATATTTTACTATAATTAAAAAATTATACTTTTAATAAACCGGATAAATAAAAACGTTATTAAAATATAATCTCGTTATTATTTATAGACTTAAGTTTAAAAACTTTATCGCCGATATTTTATTTTAATTTAAAAAAAAATAAAAACCTTAAAATAATATAAAAAGGCTATTTATATTATATTATTTTTTAAAACCGTTAATGAATCCGAATTATTTAATAATTTTGCGTTTAATAATATATAAATCTACGTAATAATAGTTACTTTTTTAATAAATATGCTTTTAACGCTATTAAGTTTTAACGCTTAATTAATCAACGAAATACTAATATAAAACCGTATATATAATAATTTATTAATTTAATATAAAAAGGCTAAAATAAAAGTTTATAATAATTAAAAATATTTATTCGGCTTTATTATATATAAAAATCGATTAATAATATTAAACGTTAATAATTTATAAATATAACTATTAAGTGAATATAATCACTTAATCACTACGTACGTACAATACTGGTAATGTAGTGACTGTTAAAGATGGTTGTTGATTAATTAATGTTGTTATGGTAGAGATACGTACGGCTGTAGTACGTGGTTATATACTACAGCCTTGCTGGTGCCTGAGGTACCAATCCCGGCGTTGGTTGCCGGGCATTAAATCCAGGCCACTGGGGCTACCACCTTACGTCAGTTAACTGTAGCCAACTGCCGCAGGTGGCAGCCACATATCCATGAACCAACAATAATATATTTATAAAATATACGCAATTATTATAACGTTTTATTTTAGCTTTAATAAAACTAAAAAACTAGTCGTAAAACAATACTAATAACCCGGAATAGTTAAAAATATTATTACTTTCGTAGTAAACTATATTTATAAAAAACTATATTTATAAATCCGTTAAAATATTACGTAATAAAACTTTAGGCCTTTTTTAACTACTTTTTATATTTAAAAACCTATTTTAATGTTTTATTATCGATTTTAAAGCTAAATTTATAACTAAAAACGGTTATAATAATACTTTTATTAAAATTAACCGGTTATTTAAATAATTATAAGATATTTTATATAAATAAAACGCTATAATTAAAAACGCCGCTTAAATATATTATAAAAGCATTTACCGAATTTTCGGTTTATTTTTTTTAATAGTTTTTAGTTAAAAATTATAATTTATTTTTAGCTTTTAGTAAAAATTATTTACTATTTTAGGTATTAATTAATAATTAGCGTTATTAAATTATTATAAAATAATCGGCGGCGTAAAAATTTTTAATAAATATATAAACTAATATTTTTAACCGTTTTATAATTATTATTAAAATAATTAAAACCGCTTAATATTAGCTATAAACTATATTACAGTTACTATATTTTATAATTTAATTAGTATATAACTTTATAAAATATTTTTTAAATATTTTATATTTAATTACTTTAATCAAAAAAATAAACTACCGATTAAATAAATATAACGCTTTATAATAAATTTAATAAACAAAATGCTTAAAAATTAATAAAAACTATCGCTAACATCGTTATAATAGCCCGGAAAATTATAAATTATTTCTAAAAAACGGTAATCTAAAAAAGACAAATCGTTATTAATTAAACTTGAACGTCGGCGACCGAATATTTATTATTAAAAAGTAATAGTTTTAAAAAAGAAATAAGCCTATTAATAAACTAAACTTTTTATTTACGTAGTAGTATTTTAAAGTATTAAAAAAAAAGCCTTCAAATTTATCGTTTTAAAATATTAAACTGTTAAATATAAAATAATTATTACTATATTAATAAACTCCGTTTTTATTTAAACAATTTAGTATTAAGCTAAAAATTAACCAAATTTAAAAATAACAAAATCGACTTTAATAAACCCCTTAAATAAAAAATTAAAAAAATTTATATATAACAATTATATTACTATAAACTTTAATATTAAATTAAATAAATAAAATAAAAGCCTAACAACGTATAAATATACGCTAAAAACCTAAAAAACTTAACGCAATTAATTAAAGATTTTTATAATAAATACTTAAACGTTATAAAACTTTTTAAAAAACTCGATAAATAATTAAAAGCCGCTTTAAAAAACCGCTTCGATTTTTCGCACTTTAATAATAATAAAGTAACGATTACCCGTTAAACCTATATAAAACGAATATAACGTAATTAAAATTTTTTTTTTCAAAAAACTAAAATTAAAATCGAATATATAAACGTAAATATCAACTTAATGCTAAAAAATACAATAGAACTAAAAGAATTAAAAAAATTAAAAAAATTAAAACTTAATTAATAAAAAACGTTAATAGGTTAGATTTACGTATATAAGCATTTTTACGGGTATATTAATAAACGGCGTAAAATATGTATAAACCGTATTAAAGTTTAAAGGCCTTTAATATAGCGGTAAACTGCACGATTTCTTAAAAGCACCCTTTTTTTATTTAAAAAGCGCTATTTAATTTCGACTTTAGTTAAAACAATTAATAAGCGTTTTTATACATTTATCGATTGCTATATAACAAATATATCACTTTTTTACCCCTTATAGGATTTTATAAAAAAATAATAACATATTATCTAATTAACTCACCGGTTAACCTATTTAATACCGGCCTACTTAATACTAACCTTATTTTTTATTTATTTTACTACTTTTCACCGCTTTAGCACTTATTTATATAAATTTACGGCCTATTTATATATAGCTTCCCTTTTTTTTTTCACCTTATTATCAATATACACTTAATACCTATACTAGAGCCCTGTCTTTAATTGCAACCTAACCGTAACATTAAAATCATAATCCCGGATTTATTTCAACTATTAAGCTTTGTTTTAATAAACGTAGTTTTATACGCTAATAAAACAGATTTAAATTTAAACGGTTATTATAAAAAGGCCCGAAAGTATAAGGTTAAATAATATATCGAAAACGGGGTTTTTCTTTTTAAAAACCAATTAAGTATATTAAAAACAAACCATTTAAAAATATACATTATAAATAAAATCTATTTATATATTTATATTGTTTGTTTTAAATATAAATGAAATAGTATAACAAATTATTAAATAATTTTAATAGCTTATTATATATATTAAAATAATTTAAAATAATTAAAATTTATTTATATTTTATTACTAAAAACTTTATTAATAAAAAGCTTAAACTTTTAACTTTATTATTTATATTAAATTGTTTTTAAATATATCAAGTATAATAATAAGCAAAGCAATAAAGTAGACAGGTAGAAATGCTATACCATTTACTTAACTATACTATTAAATTAAAGGTAAAAGAAGTAAAAGTACAATTAACAAGCTAGCCGAACTAGCTAATAAGTTATTAAGCCGTAGCCGAATAAGGCTTGTTAAGTAACCAGTAGCTATAGTAATAGCTAATATAGTAACCAAAGCTACTAAAAGACGTTACTATATTATAACCTTCCCGGTTAAAAAAAATATAGACTCGATTACGAATCGGGATCGAATTTTGTAGCAAATAAATAATAATAATAAGGTCAATTTTTAAATAGTAAAAAAATGCTTTCGGTAAACCAATTTGCGGTTTTAAAATAAAGCTTTTAATTCTTTAAAACTTTACTAATTTGGCTATATAACCTATTTATTAAAGTTTAGCCTATTATATTTATTTTTATAACCGGTCGTAACCGATTGTTTTTTAAACTATTATAAATTCTATTTAATTCCTTTAAATTTAATATTATTTCGAATATTATATAACGTAATAAATTATCGATTTGATTTTTATTATATACTTTACAGGTTTTTTTAATTTTTCTTTTCTTTTTACCGTCGATAGCGCGTCGAACGGCCTTATCGAGGTATTGCGGGCTTATTATTATTAAGATATACGTCGTCGATTAAATTGTTATAAGCGGCGGCGAGCTAATTATTAAAGCGTATTAAAAAGTTGGTTTTATTAAAGTTATTATTATAATAAACCTTTAATAATAGTAGAAATTTTCTAAAATAGTTAATAGGCTTTTAATTTTTATCGTCGTATTTTTATTCTTTTTACTATATTTTATAAAATAATTTATAATATAAAATATAAAATACGTAAATTTTTTTAACTTTTTATTTTTTTTCGCTTAAATTAAAATCGACGATTTCGCCGTCGAAATGGCTTAATTTTTAGCCCGAAAATAAATTATATAAAAAACGACGTAAACGTTTAATATAAAGCTATCGTTAATTACGTTAGATATTTAGTAAAAAAGCTTAAACATATTTAATCGATTAAGGTTTTTAGTTTTAATTTTATAATAATATCGTATTATAAAGTAATTTATTTTATCGGACGGGTAATCGGTATTTTTGCTAGCTTTTTTTAAAATATATATATAATCGTTTACGCTAAAGTTTAAAATTTAACGGTAATAATTAGTTTATTAAATTATATTTTTTTAAGCCTTTACGATTATAGTTTTTGTAATAATTACGTATTAATAAGCTGTATTTATAAATCTCTATACTTTTTTACGGCTTGATTTTTCCCGAATAAATCGGTTTTTAAAAAACGTAATACGCGCTTTTTAATTAAAAACTATACGTATTTTACGTTTAGTGAAAATTTTTATAAAAAAAAGTTTATTAAATAATTTATAAAGTAAAAAGTTTTATATAACGTTTATTATTAGCAATGCTTTTAATTAATCGTTTTAAAAATAATTAATAAAAAAGTAAAAACGTTATCGAAAATATCGATTTATAATTTTCGTTTATTAAATAGTTTTTTAATATTTCGTATTAACGAATTTTAGTTTAGTTTTATAAATACGGAATAATTTATAAATAAAATCGGAAATAAATTAAAAGCCGTAGTTATTAATAAAGCTTTTTAATTATTTAAAATATCGGTATAGTTTTTCGTAATATAAACGGGTTACGTATTATTTAGTAATAGTTTTATCGTACGGAATAAAACAAATAGTTTTTATAAATCGGTTATTTATTATAAAAGCGGTATTAAATTTAGCTTTATTTTTTAAAAAACTAACAAAATTAACGATAAAATATTATTAAAATTTATTAAATACGAGTAATAAAGTTAATAACCCGGGGTTTTTAATTAATTAGGTTTTTTGCCGTAAAATAAAAGCAATTTTTAATAAATCGTATAACTTCGACGGATATAAATAGTTATTAATACCGTTTAATAATTAATTAAATCGTTTTATTAATATTAAAATAAACTATATAAATTCGAAAATATATTTCGTTAATTATCCGCGTTTATAAATAATTAGCTTTAAATAATACTAATTGTTTTTTAAATATTAAAAAGTTATTTTCGATATTTCATTCCGCGTTATATTTTCGCGGTTTTTTTTAATATCCGTTAAAACTAAAATTTATTTTATTAGCTCGAATTATAGTATTTATAAAAATAAAACCGGATAACTTTAAAGGCTTAACCGAAACCTCGAAAAAATATACCTTTTTATCGTAATAAACGCTGTTTTTAGCGTTAAAGTTAAAAGTAAAAACTAAAACCATTAATAATTAATAAATTAAAAATAGTTATCGTTAAATATCGGTTAAAACAAAGCTATAATACGTAGTTTATTACGTCGTTTTTTTTAGTTTGTAATATTATTAAAAAGTTTAAAAAGAATATATATAATAACGTTTTAAATATTAAAGCAATATATAATATAAAAGTTATAAAATAAAAACAATTTAATTTAATTAGCTTAATATAAATTAAACACGCTTAATTATAAAATGCTTTAAAACTAAATAGTTTATAATTATAATAAAAAGCTTTAAGTTTTAAATACTTCTTAATTCCGCCTTTTATATTATAAAGCTTTTAATTACGGCGAATAGTTTTTTATTATAAATACCGTAATTAAATTTGGTACCGTATAATGTTTCGGAAAAAAAAACAAATTATTATAGTTAGTTTTTTAACGTACGTTAAAATAAAACGCCTACGGTAATACTATTTAAAACGTTAGTTTTTATTTAAATATAAACATTATTATTAAAACAGAAATAACGTAAAAAAAAAGCAATAAATAAGCTTTTAATAAACGTTTTAAACGCTTTTTAACAAATGGAAATTTATTTTAACGTTAAGTTATTACGTATAAATCGTATAAATAGTTTTATAATAGCGCTATACCGAAATATCAAACGGCGATAAAAGCAATAAAATCTTAAAAACGACCGCACTTAAATTAATACGGCTTTTTTATCGGGATTTATTAAATATTATTAATTATAAACGATTTCGATTTTTATAAAATTAACTTTAATACTTTTTATATTAATAATAAAACTAGAATATTTAATTTTTATAACGTAAAATTCGCATTTTTTAATATTTGTTTAAAAACTTATAATATATTATTTATGTTTGTTAACGGTATTGAAATAAATAAAAATATCGTTAAAATACGCGGTATAAAAAACGTTTAAAAATTATAAATACTATTTTCAATATAACGCTAAAAATTAAAAGGCTTATTAAATAGTTTAAATAATATAACTATATATTAATAAAATCTATACCGGTAATAAAAAGCTATTAAGTTTTTAACGCTTTTTATAATACGTATTTTATAAAAAGCTTATTAAATATCGATTTTTATAAAAATTTTCTCTTTATTAATATAATAAAATATTCTATTAATTAGTAAAAATAAATACTAGTTTTTTTAAAATTTTCGAATTTAAAAGCTTATAGTTTACGTAAAATCGTAAGCCGTTATTAGCTTTATATATAAAAAAAACTAACGCCGCTTATAATCCGTTTATCGGTTTAATAAACTTTTTTTAAAGTTATCGGAAATATATTTTCAAATAGTTTTAACTTTTTTAAATATTATTTTACGAAAAATATTAAACTTTAATTTTTATAAGTCGCAATTAATAAAAATATTAAAATCGATACTCGAACGATTTTTACATAAAACATTAAAAGCTATTTTATTAAAAACGTCGAAATATTTATAGTAGTATTTAAATATTATACGGCGAACTAATTTAATTAAATCGAAAAATTTTTTAAACTTTATTTAGCCGTTTGTCGTAAATATAAAAATTGCTTTTATTATTATAAGCCGTTTTTCGTTAATAATAACGTTTAATACGGTAAATATAATATAATAAAACTTCGTTTTATTATTAGATTCGGCAAAATAAATAAACTATTTGCTAAGAATTATTTTTATATTAATACCTTTAACGTTTTTTAGCTCGTAAACTTATATTATTTAATAACGTTTTAAACCATTTTAAACAAACCCCGTTGGTTTAATATAAATTTGTTTTAAAAAAACGTATTCGGCTTTTTTTATAGCGGTTATCGTAATATTTTTTAACCGCTTTTAATATATAATATAAATAGTCCGGCATGCGTATATAGTATTTAAAGCCCGATATTAAATCGTCGAAAAGTTTTTGCCTTTAAAAATATAAGCAGTTTTAGCTTTAGCTTAAATAGCTTTAGTTTAGTAATCGAAAAAAATGTAAACTTTAATATTTGTTTTTATATTATTTTTATTATTTCCGAAAGCAAAAAAAGTTTTTAACGGCCGTTTTAACGAAGTTTATTATTAATATTTATTAAAATATTACGCCGTTTAGCGTTTTTAATATATTTTAGATTATTTAATAAATATTTTACTTCGTTTATCGCAAAGTTTTTCGCTAATAATTCTTCCGGCTTTTATTTTAAACAAAAAACTAACGTTTTACGTTTATAATTGATAAAAATATTAAAATTATCGAAAGACTTTTTACTAATAATAATATCGTATTTTATATTAAATACTCAAAACGGGGCACGTTTTATCGTTTTTTTTTAAATACGGAAATAAATTAAAATAATAATATTAACTTTTTGAATAATTTTTTTATTATATTTTACGACTTTAATAAATTAAAATTTTTTTAATTCCAATATTATGAAATATTTTATAGCTTAAGCCGTAAAAACTAAATTAATTAATAAATATATATTTATTTCGATATTAATAAATACGTTTATAATTAATAAATATTTATTATAAACTATAATATAAACTATTAATAAATAATCTTTTTTTAATAAATCGTTTAAAAAATTAAACAAAATTTATATATAATTATTTAATTTAAAACCGTAAATATTCAATAATATAAATATTAAATACCGCTTAAAAAATTTTATTTTAAGCCGAATTTTTTTCCGCTTTAATAAAAACGTTAAATAAAACGTAGTTTTAATTTATATCCGTAACGATAATAAAATTAATTCGATTATTACTAACGGTTTTAAATTTAAACGTAAAAAAGCAAATACGGCTAATATAATTATATTTATTTTAAATAAAGCATTTTCCGGTAGTAATTAAACGTTTAGACTATTTTAAAAATAACTTTTTTATATATAGCTTTACCGTTTTTAGTGATAATTAAAATTAAAATGCTATAATAATTATTTACATTATTACCGGTAATTAAAATTAACGGAATATTGGTTTAGCCGTTAAATTAACGGAAAAATACAGCGTTAGTTTTAAAAATATTACGTATTTTTTTTATAATTAAATTTAGTTTTTACGCTATTAATAGTTATAACGATTTATATAGTTATAAAAACTAATAAACGTTATATTATTATTATAATATTAATTAATATAAATAGTATTAAGACGTAAAAAAAGTTTATTATAAAGCTTACGTTTATAATTTCCGAGTTTAATTTTAGCTTTATTAATAAATTTAATAAATTCGATATAAAATATTATAAATACGTTACCGAAAAATATTTCAAAATTTAAAAAACAATATTTATTTTTTAATAAACGTTATAATTTTTATAATTATTATTTAAATATTTTATAACTTAATTAGCGGTTTTAAATAAAACTTTGCCGTTTTTTTATTTAAAGAAAAAAAAAATTTACCGGCTTCACCGCTAGTTCGTTTTGAAATTTACAAAATTATAACATTTTTAAAAAGAAAAAAAATCGGTATTGTTTTTTAATTTAAATTTTATAAAAAAATACTATTATTCGAAAAACGTTAAAAGCTTTTTAAATTTAAAGTTTTTATTAATAAAAATCGAAAAATCGGGAATTTTCGCCGATAGCTTTATATCGCCGTTAGTATATTTTATATATTTAACGGGGGTATTGTTATAATAACTATAATAAAAAAATACGATCTTAAATCGCGATTTATTATAGAAAAAGGCCGAAAACGTAAAAAAAGCAAAAAAAAAACGCCGGCTATATTAATAATCTTTTTTTAATGCTTTAATACTATTATTTTTCTAATCTGTTTAAATAAGCTTTATTACGATTAATTCCGTTATCGCTAATAACGTCGATTTTATTTATTTAATTATTAACGTTAATAACCGCTTTATATAAATAATCGTTAAGAAAATAAATAGTTTTTAATTATAAACTGAATATAATAAATTAATTATATAAAATCTTTATATTACCGTCGGCTTTACCGATAATAAACTAAACGTTTTATATTAGATTATTATAAGCTATTAATATAATAAATCAGAACTTAAATTTAAAAAATAGTTTATTAAAATATTTTTTATAAGCTTTTTTAAAATATTTAAAAGTTATATTTTTTTCTATTTAAGTTAAATTTCTTTGGCTATTTTATATTATTACGATAAAAAAAAGTTTAAAGCTTTTTGCTTTTTTTATTTAGTTTAAAACGTAAAAATCGATATAATAAGCTAAATTTTCTACAACTTTTTAAAAAAAAATGGGTTTAAATCGAAACTTTTCGAATTTAATATCGCTTTTATATATACGGTCGTAAAATATATAAAAAGTAAAGTTTTTATTTTTATAAACTTTTATAAAATCGTGTTTATTTAATTTATTATTTTTTATCGTCGTTATTTTTAATAATTATTAAAGTACTAAAGATAATTTTAAAATCGGAAAGCTTTTAAAACCCGTTTAATAACTTATAATAATAGCCGTTATTATATTTAAAACGACGAACGTTTTTATAAACTTTATTAAAATTAAAAAAACTAAAACGTATTTATCGCTTAGCCTTTTTTACGCGTTAAATAATTTCGTTACTTTTATTATTAATACGTTAAATTAAGATCTTATACTTACGTTCGATAATTAAAGTCGGTATCAGTTATCGTTTAATAAAAATTTATCCTTTTTTTAAACAAATAGTAATAACTTTTAAATTATAAAAATAAGCAAAGTAATAAAATAAACAAATAAAAGTGCTATATTATTTATTTAATTATATTATAAAATCTAAAAGTAAGAGAAATAAAAGTATAATTAATAAGCTAGCCGAATAGGGCTTATTAAGTAACTAGTGGCTATAGTGGTGGCTAGTATAGTAACTAGGGCTATTAAAAGACGTCATTACATTATATTTAGTTATATATATTATTAATTCTAAAAAAAATTAAACTAAATATTATATTACTGGTAGGCTTTATAAAGTAAGAAAGGCATGCTGTATTCACTACGTATAGCTATTGAGAGATGCTAGGTATTAGGCCCGAGGAACTATTTACGCAAAAAGGCTTCTTATAAGAGGGCTTTCCGTAAAAGGGCGCCTTATATTACCCCTTACTATAAAAAAGTCGGCGTCCTCGCCGATTCTTTTAAAAGTAAAGTACCGACTTTTTTAAATATAAAGCGCCGGCTTTTTTTAAAATAAAATAGCAGCTTTTATCGCAATAGTTAGTATATTAATAGCGGCGAGTAATTTTGCCGAAAAAACCTTCGATATAATTATTTCCTTTATTTAAATTTAAGAAAAAAGTTTTTAGAAATATAACCAAGTTAGCAAACGTTTTTTTTAATAAAGCTGCTTTTATTAAAGATTTCCTAAATAACTGCTTTTTAAAGGTTTTCGGTAAATTCGTTCTAAGTAATAGTATTTTCGTAGAATTCTTTTTAAATAACGGTATTATCGTAAAGTTCCTTTTAAATAATGCCGTTTCCGGAGAGTTTTTTTTATATAACGCTGTTTTTAAAGTATACTTTTTAGATTTATAGGACCTTTTGGTTATCGTTACTTTTAATTTTTTTTTTCTGTGTTTTATTTAAACGGCATTTGATTTTTTTTTAAAGCGTACTTTTAACGGTAATAAGTTAAGTTATTTAATTAGGTCGATATATTCGAAGTTTTTAAATAAATCGTTATCGGATAATAATAATAATAATCCCAATATTAAAAAATTATTATTTAATGCCGTTTGGTTTTCCGTAAATGTATTATTATTATTTACCGAAATATTAAAAAATAATAAAATCTCGATAGTATATTACATATTAAACGCTCGTTAAAGTTTTAAAAAATTTTAAGTAATTAGCGATATTAATTTCTTTTTTCGTCGTATTTAAATTATATTTTATTATTGCAAATACTTTTTTAATTGGTTTATTAGTGCTTTATCGTTATCGACGAAAATCTTTAAATAAGCTTTGTTTAATTTTTAATTTTATATTAATACTTGTTTTTTTATTTCTTTTAAAAAACTGTTTTAGAGTTTTTTAATATAATTTTTAATAACTACGAAGTTTAAATTTGTTATAATTTTTAATTTTTTTATAGTTTTATATATTTGCGATATTTGTTTTTAAATTATAACTAATTGTTTGTTAATACTAGTGTCCTTATTAAAATAGTTTCTTACGTTTAAAAAACCTTCGAATTCTAAATCAAATGCCTTTTTAATAAATATTAATTTTAAAAATAAGTTTATTCTTAATAAATCTAAAAACGTTAAGTTTAAAAATAAATCTACCGTTATTAATTCTAACGATATCGATTTTATAAATTACTTTATATTTAATAATATATTAAATAGTGCTTTAAAAGTTTTAAATAATGCTTTTAACGACGCAATATTTTTAATATTTGTGTTTTTAAATTTTATTCCGCCATTTAGCGTTTTTATGTTTTTAGCCGCTTTTAATCGGTTTAAAAGTTATATCGGGGCTTTTTTAATTAGGCGCTTCGAATATTTTGCTTAATATAGCGGTATTTGCTTTTAAGATTTTAGTATATTTAACTATACTAAACCGTAACGATATAGGTTTTTTTTTATATTATACGGCAATATTTCGAATTTTATAATTACGTTATTGTAAATTTTTAACGCTTTTAACTTTGTTTTTAATATTATTTAATACGTGTTATTAATAACTTTAAATAAGTTTATAATCTAAATATTGCTAATTTAAAATAAAACCTGCCGCATTTTAACGTATATTTTTTATTTTAATAGCTAACGTAAAAAAAAAAATCTTACTAAATATTTAACTATTGTTTTTACGTTTATTTTTAATTATATTAAATATAGTTTAAACAGTTTAATAATATAGTCTTTTAGGCTATTGCTTATTTAATATAAATTAATATTATATTTGCTTATAATCCGGTTTTTACGATAGGTTTTTTTTTTGTTTTTTACGCGAAAATAAAATCCTTTTATATTTATTTCGGGGATATTTTAGAGTATTTTCTTAACTAGTGCTTATTGCCCGCTTTTTTCGGCTATTTCTTTCTATATAATATGTATTTTTTTATTAATTCGTAACTTTTTTCCGAAATCTTAAGCGATTTTTAGGATATTTTCGATTTATAATATTATAATCAATACATTTAATAATTTTAAATATAGCTACCGGATTTTTTTAATAGCGACGTTTTTTGCTTTTTTATTGTTTTCGATAATATTTTTTATTATTTTATATAAAATAATTGCATATAAAAGAATATCGTGTAAATAATAAAAAAACTTTTTGGCCGTTGTATTATAGTTTTCGGCAAATTAGAAAATATTTTTAAAAAAGTCTTCTGCTTTAAAAGTTAAAAAAGTAATTTAAAAAAATGTTTTATAAATAGTAAAAAAAGCTTTTAACTATCGTATTATAGTTTCTGGCAAGTTATAAAATGTTTTTAAAGAGGTTTTTTGCTTTAAACGTTAAAAAAGTTTCCAACAAGTTAAAAAATGTTTTTAAAAAAGTTTTTTGCTTTAAACGTTAAAAAAGTGACTTAAAAAAAGCCTTTTTATATAATATATATAGGTTTTTTTAAAACTACGTTTTATATTATAAAGGCATTAAGGCGCGTTAAAAAATAACGGTATTATAAGTCTAACGTTTGCGGCGTAAATTACGCAGCGTAAGCAACGCGGCGTAAATAACGCGGTATTAATAATGCGGTAATAGTTATAATATAAAAAACGTAAAGGTTTTAATATTAAAGTATAGTTTGTTTTAAATAAATTAAAAATTAAAACGTAAAAAAAAGCCAAAATAAATAAGCGACGTTTATAGGGTTATTATAAAATAAAATATTAATTTTTGCCTTATTAAAGTCTTGTAAAATGTTAATATTTAATATAGTAAAGTTTCGGGCGTGCTTTTTTTATAGTAACTTATTTCGCGTTATTTCCTTTTTAATTGCACTTTTATATTTATTTTAAGCATTACTTTTACGATTTTCTAATTTTCGGTAAATACGTTTAAGGTTATATTAATTAGTTTCTTAGCAAATGCTTTTTTTTGTTTTAATACTTTTAAGTTTTTTTCCGAAAACTTATATTTTTTATCGTATTTTTTAACTAATTATAACGCGTTCTTTATTAATAACAATTTTAAATATTATTAATTATTTTTATCGGTATAATCTTTTTATTTTACGAAGTATTTTAATATCGGTTTTTTTCCTACTTTATTAACCCTTTTTAATAAAAGTTTTTTTATTTTATACGAAAATAAGTCTTCGTTATTTTTTTTTACGAAAATTTTTCCCGAAAAAACCTTTTTTCGCCTAAAAAAGTTTTTTCCGTCCGAGGCCGAAAATAAATAAACTATTAATATAACTTTATTTTGTTTTTAATAACGTAAAAAATTTAGTTCGTATATAAATTTGCTTACTTTATTTAATATAATTAAAAGCCTTATTTTTTAAAGCGACTATTTTTATAAAGGCTTTTTAAACAAGTTATAACCTTTATATAATCGCAAATATACCTAAATCCCGATATTAAATTAAATAAAATTCCTTTATATATTATATTTAATTTTAGCGTTCGTATTCGTAAATATTTTAACTGCTTTTATTTCTTTTTAAAATAGTCGTTTTTAAAATTCGAAGTTTATTTGTTTTTTTAAAACCTTAAGGATATTAATCGCTTTTTTTGGTTTAAACCTAATAATAAATTTATTTAAAAAACATTTTAAAATTAAAGCGTAGAAATTATTAAAATTAAATTATAACGCCAGTAAAATATTATTTTATAATATTTTTAAGTTTAAAGCAACGTAATATTTTATTACGATTTCGACGTTTTAGTTCTGTTTTTTGCTTATTTCGTTAATTTAAAAATAATAAACTATCGATATTATTAATTATGTTTTTTGCCGTATTTATAATGCTTGCTATATATTTAATAAAAATTTTTAATTTTTGTTTAAAATAATTTTAATAAACATTTTCTAATTATATAATAATAGCAAGTTAACTAATTATCGTTTTTATATTTCCGCTATATATTTAATATATCTTAATATTAAAATTGTTTTTTTTAATACTATATAAATATATATTAATAAAGCATTATATACGTTAAAGCTTTTTATTACGAAAAACAAACTTTTCGAAATTACTTCCGGCAAACTAACTATAAAATCCATTATAACAATATAATATAATTGCAATAGTTTTATTATTAATTATAATACTTCGAGTTCTTTTTACTTATTCATTACGTTCTTTAAACATATCGGGTACTATTTTACGTAGTTTTTAAATAATTCAAATATTCCGTAAATTATAAAACCGTTTAAATTATATATTATTCGCTTTAGTTTAAAATAATATTTTTCGTTATAAACCATTTTAAATAAATTATATATATACGATTATAAAATATATAATTTTTTTTAGCCGTTACGATAAAAAGAATAAAATAAATTATTTTAGATTTTATATAATAAAGTAATATTTTAATAAGATGCCTTTTTTAAAAAAAGTTTTTCCGTTTTTTTTTTTAAACCATTTTATTGTTTTTTTTACGTTATATTTATCGATATTATACTATTTTTATATCCTTTTATTTAATTCGGATATAATTTTATACTACTTTATATCCGTTTTATAGTTTTCGCCTAAATTCTTTTTCTATTTTATAATAATGCGAATAAAAGATTTTACTATATATAAATCTATTTCGTTAGCGATAAATCTAAACTCGTTAACGATATATAGTGACATGACGAGCTGGACCATTCTTGCACAGGTCGGCGTAGTATGGACACTTGACCATCTCTTTCTTTATATTGTGGTGGTTAATGACGGATATAGCTTTAATTTTATTTTTAACTATTATTTCGTTTATTAAATTAAGTTTTATTAATAGTTTTAAAAAAGCGTTCGGAACAAAATTTACTTTACTAAATATGTATTTTATATTAAATTAGAATTAAAACAAATAAATTAACGCCGCTATAAATTTAGCGTTTAGCTTTATTATATTTACCGATTTAATATTAAACTATGTTATAATTTTTTTTATTATTTTATAATTTATTAAAATTATTATTAAATTAACGCATAATTATAATTATATACGTAATTATCGATATATTTAAACGAAATATACTATTTTAAGTTCGGTAGCTTTATAGTTTGTTTTTTTTTTAATTAAAATCTTAAACTAAAATAATATCGAACGAATTAAATTTACTGCTATAGTTTTATCGTTTTATTTATTTTTTAAATAAAATATAAATATTTTAAATCTTTTTTTTAAAGGCGTTAAATTTAATAAATATTATTAGTAAATAGTTTTAATACATTAAATAATTCGCCGATATTGATTAAGTTTAAAAGATTTAAAAAGCTTTTTTTTTTATTTAGTTAGTTAAAATATTATTTTTAATATTTATCGTTTTTTTGCTAAAACCGTATTTTAAAAGATTTCGTTTTTACGTTTTTAAACCAATAATTTTATTTTTTTTATCTATAATAAAAACAGTTTTTATTAATACTAAGGAATATATTTTTTAAAAACAATACTATTTTTATATATATTTTTAAAATAAATAAAGTAATAAGTATTTTAATTTTCGTTAAAGCTTTAATACGATCTTTTATTACTAACGTTTTAAATTTATTTATTATAAAACCGAAAAGTTTTATTAAAAAATATACTATAAAAAACTTTTTTAGATTTATTCTTAAATTAATTAAATCGAAAAGTTTAAAAATTATAAAAACGTATTTTTTATATTTTTTTTTTGTTTTTAAAAAAATTACGATATTATTAATATATATTGCTATAAATCGGGCATAAAGGCGTAATTTATTATTTATAAACCTTTAAACAAAATCTAAATTGTTTTTATATTTTATTAACGTAATATTAAATATTTTAAGCCTTTTAAAAGAAATAATTATTATTTTATTTTTATAAAAAAAATAAATTAATAATTAATAAAAAAATTTTAAGCAATCGATTATTATTATATATACGTAACCGATTAATTTGCTTATAATATTTTCCTATATTAATAATAAATAAACATTTAAAACTACGATTTTATTAATTTTTCGTAGGTTAAAAACAACTTGTTTTTTTTATATATTTTCGACTATTTTTTAAACGACGAAAAAAAGATTTCCGAAAAAACTCGGTTATTTTATAAAATCTATTTTATTTTAGTTATATAATTTATTTAGTGTTTTATTAACGAAATTTTTGTTTTTAATATTTAAAAAATATGATTTCGTTATTATAGCGATTTAATTTTGCTAATTTTCGACTAGTTTAATTTCTATTATTTCGTTAATTAATATTATAACTATTTTTTTTTAATTTTTAATATTTAAATCTTTTTAGTTTTCGACGTAGTCGTTTTATAAACTTTAAATTAACGGCATATATTTATACGCCGTTTTTTATTTTAATTTATAAAAAATTAGCTAATCGTTTTATATTTAAAAATAAAACTTTTTTATTAACGTTTTATATATTTTTTTTAACCGCTTTTTAAATTTAAACTAAAAACGTTTTTTCGTTTTAGAAAGCTTTTAAAGTTTTATTTATTAAATTAAATTCTTTTATTAAAAAATCATCGTTATTTATTTTGTTTTTGTTTTTCGTATTTACTAAATATATAAATAACGCTTTTTTTTTTAATATTATTAAAAAGCTTTTTTTTAAAAGTCGAAAATAGATCTTAATTAAGTTTTACGCTTAATTTTCAATAGTTTATCGAATTTATTAATTACTAAAACTACTTTTACGTTTATTACTAATAATAACGTTACTATAATATTTTTATATATTAGTAAAAAAATATAGTTTCGATTTTTACTTTCGGGGTTTATTTTTAGCAAATTTATATATAATACTAGTATATATATTGTCGATATTAAAAACACTATAATATTAAATACGGCTAAAACTCTTTTTAAAACCGGTATACTTTATTACGTTATATTAAAACTAGTTTTTAAATCTTTATATAACGCAAAATTAACGGTTTTAAATAAATAATTAATAATAACTTTACTAATATTTAAAAACTCGGTACTAAATAAACAATTTAGTTTTAAGTTTATTATAACCTATATTAATATTTTACAAATGCCGTATTTACTAATTCCGTCGATTTGTTTATTAATTATTATTTAAAAAAATGCTTTTTTAAATAATATAATAGTACTTTTTATTTTTATTATTATATAAGTTTATAAAATATTTATAACCGCATTCGGCGTATAAATTTTTAGCTATTTTTAATTAACGAGTATATTCGAATATTCCGTATTTAGGCATATTATTAAGTTAATATTTAATAGGCCTTTAGTTTATATTTAAAAATAAAAATAAACCGCAATTTTATTTATTTTTGCTTATATTTTTTATTAAATAAATTCGGCGAAAATTATATTATATATATTGTTTTCGATAAAATCGTCCTTTTCGGATAATTTAGTTTAAAAATTATCGAAAACCTTTTTAATAATTGTTTCGGTTTTTTTACATTTATTATCGATTTAATATATTAAATAACTTAAATTTATTTTAAATTGTACTTAATATCAGTAATATATAAAAAAATATAGTTCGTTTTCGATTTTATTATAAGCTTTAGCCGCAAATTTGTTTATTTTAATAAATATAAAAAAGTAAGCTAAATTATTTTTATTTATATTTTTATCCCTAAAGATTTTTATATATATATTTTTTTGCATTTTTTTTTCAATTTTTTTTACTATAATATACCCGCTTTAAATTAGTTTTCGCTTTTTAAGTTTTAAATTTTCTACGTCGGTTTTAAAATAAATTTCGTTTTTTATACTAAAATAACTTCCGTCGTATTATTAACGGGGCTTAATTTATTATTTATATCGTTAAATATATAGTTTTTAAACCCGCTATATTCGCGTTAAACTACTACGTTTATAAATAAAGCTTTTTTTGCGATTAGAACTACGGCTTTATTAAAATGCCTCGTATATAAAGCCTTTTCGATAACCGCCGTTTTAGCGGTAATTACTTTAAAAAAAAACGGAAACTTTCGTTTTTTTTATAATTCTTTTTACTATTATTATATATTTTATAATCACTTTTATATGTTTTTTTCTGTTAGGCTTTTTAATAACCTATTTCGTTAAAAAATTTTCCGTTAACTGCGAAAGTTTTATTTATTAATAATCGGCGACCGTAAAAAACGAAAGCGTTAATAATAAAAAAAATTTAATACTGCTATATTAAAACTATTTATAAAACTTAAACCAATATTAATATAAATATTTGTTATAATAGTATAATTTAGGTTTTTAGTGCTACTATTTAATACTTTTATAATATAGCCGTTTTATTTATATATTTAAAAAAATCTATTAATTTAGTTATTTCGGTTAATTTATTATATAAAGCTTTTAATTTTATATAAACTATATTCTATATATATGCCGTAAATTATATATTAATACTAAAACCAAAATCTTTTATATTTTAAAACTGCTATATTGCTTATAAAAATGCACTTTTTCTTTAAAGCATTAGTTTTTTAAAATAAAATAACGTTATAAACTCTTTTAAAACATTTGCTAAATCTTTACGTTATTTATTTAAAATAATAATTAACGCATATTCGAAACTAGCTTTTATTAATACTTTTATAATATCGTTAAATATTTTAATATACTAAACAATCGCGTTCTTTTTTAAAAGCTATAAAAAACCTTTTTATAAAAAGTCTTTTTTAATATTATCTTTAGCCGCTTTATAAACGGTTGCTATAAATAAATTAATATCCTTTTAATAGTAATAACTATTAATTATAACGTTATCGCCATATTTTATACCTTTTAACTAAAAAGCGAGATCGAAATATCCGATTAACGAGATTTTTTAAAAAAAAAACACTTAAAATATATTTTATACGATCCTAGGTTTTTAAATAATTAAATCCGCCGTTTTTTTAATATTTTCGAATATTTTTTTTAAATTATTAAATTATAAAACCGTTTATATAGCTAACGCGATTTTTATCGCTTTATAACGTATTGTTTTATTTATAATTTCGGCGTGTTTTAAAAAATAATATACTAATTATTACAACGATATATTTAAATAATTAAAGTAATTATTCGATAAAATATAAAAAAGGCTATTCGATATAATTTATAAAGATTTATTATATGCCGTAATATTCCGAAACGAACTAATAACTGTCGCAGTTTATCTTATTAATAGTAATTCCGCCGGGTATAATAGAACGGAGCTTTTTTACGGGGATAATCTTTAAGAAAAAGCCTTTTTTCAAGCTTTAAAAAAATACTTAAAAAAAAATCTTTATTATTAAAATATATTCCCGAAAGTTTTAATTCTAGTAAATAATTTGTTTTTTTAAAGTATATTAATTTTAAACTAGTTTAAAAATGCTTTCGGGATATTTTTAAAACTTAAAAAGTTTAGTTTAAAACCGAAAAGTTCTACCGAACTAGGTAAATTATTAAATAGAAAACTTAATACTAATAAAGTTTAAACTCGGTTTATAATAAAAAGTAATTCTAAAGGAAAGGAAATCTTAAAAACAAATGTAAATGGTTTTAATAAAAATAGTTCCTTTACGTATTTATCGGCTTTTTATATAACGTATTTTGCTTAAAAATTATCGACTAACCATTTAGTTAAATAGTTTCAAATGTTTACGCTTTAAAACCTACGTATCGTACGGGTTAATAAGTTAATAAATAGTAATAGCTTTTTTTCGTTAAGCAAATTATCGAATATTTTAAATATACGCTATTTAGTTTCGTTTAAAACTGTTTTAAAATATTTTATATTAGCAGATTGTAAAAATGCCGCTATTTGGTAAAAGTTATATAGCTTTTTTATTTTTAATATTAAAAAAATCGGATTATAAACGGTATTATTACGTTTAATTGCGTAAAAAGTATTAATTTACTCGTATAAAGAGTTATAATGCTACTTATTATACTTTAAAAAAAAGGAGCTATAGTAAAAGCATTGCTGCTTTATTTTATAATATAAAGTTTAATAGTGTATTTTTCGGAAAAAAGCTTCCTAATAGTAGTAAAGTAGTAGCTTTTCGCGAAAAGGCTTTTTAAAAAAAAGCTTTTCGAAAAAAAGCTTCCCGGGGAAAAAGGTCTATAACTAGTTTATTTTTTAAAAAGAAAGGTCTTTAATAAATCTGTTTAAAGGGGTAAAAGCCTTTCGTAAAAAGGGAATTTAGTGTTTTAAGTTAAATATATAAAATAATTAAAAGCCGTTATAATTAATCGCGCCAATACGCGAGCATTAATTTAGTTGCGGAAAAATTTTCTAGTGCCGCCGGGTTTTAAAAAGGGTTAATTAAAAAAAGGGATTAAGGAAACGCTAGCTACTATATAGTAGGCTTTATAAAGTAAAAAAGGCATGCTGTATTTACTACGTATAGCTATCGAAAGATGCTAGGTACTAGGCCCGAAAGACCATTTACGCAAAAGGGCTTCCCGCAAGAGGGCTTCCCGTAAAAGGGCGCCTTACAATTACGTTTATTATAATAAACCGCTTTTTTAAAATAATATATATAGTTTTATATAATAAAATAGTTATAAAACATTGCGACGTTTAATTATTTTATAAAAGCTTATATTATTATTTAAATTAATTTAAAAATAATTAATCATTATAACTTATATCTGATTTTATAAAAGACTTATTACAGATATATAATATAAAATTTAATTTCATTAAAAATAAATATTATAAAATAGTTAAATAAATAAAAAATCTAGTTTATTAATTATAAGAACGGTTTAAATATTTTTTGATAATTTTTAGAACTGTTAGGTTAACTTATTACCGTACGGTACGTAGGCTTTGTTACGTGGATATAGATTTTGGTTAATAATTATTAATTAATAAAAAAGCGCAAAAGCGGTTTCCGTAAATCGCTATTTACTTTAAACTAGTAAAGCGGTATATTATATAATTAATAACTGTTTTATAGTTAATGGTTTTATTACTATAAGCAGCGGTTTTATATGCTAATTAGCTAGCGTATTTAGCGTGCTATAGTTTATATTAATATTAATAGCTTTTTTATTTTAGTATACAAAACTACCGCCGATTATTTAATATAATAGTATATAGTTTTATATTATTATATTATTTTATATTTTATATATATATATAAAATAATACCGACGTATTTTTATTAGTTTTTTTTGCTTTTATATTTATATTATACGGAGTATTATAATATTTTAAGTATATAAACTTTAATTTTATTATTTCCGCTGTTATTTTTAAAACCGGGTTAATAGCGAAAATATTATATTCGGTTTTAGTTGTTATTATTATTTTATCGATTTTTTTTCGATTAATTTTTTAATTTTAATAATAATTTTATTATTATTTACAAGCTTTTTAAATGTTTTATTAAACGTCGTTTTTATTATAGTATTAGCGGGGTTATTATTTTCGTTAATTTATTATATTTTATTAATTTCGCCTTATTTATATAATTTTCGAAAAGCTATAATATTTATTATAAAGCGTTTTTTAATAATAGTATTTAATTTAGTAATAGCTTTATATAAAAAATATAAATCGGTATATATTATAATAAAAATAATTATTATATATGTTTTATTTTTGTTTACGTAGTTAACCGCTTTTATAACTTAATTAATAATAGCAATTATATAATATTTTATATCGAATACGTATATTACTTTATATATTTTAAATACGAAAACTAATTTCGTAACTTTTTTATATTTAATTAAAACTAGTATATAATATTGCCTATTAATTTAATAATAAAATATTATATATAATATATAATAAAATATTTATTTGCTAAAATAATAATATAGCTTATTTAAAAGCTAAAATTTTTATTATTTATAAACGAAATATTAACGCAAATAAATATTTTTAGGTTATTTAGGTTAAAATTAACGTAAGCAAGTTTGCGAATTAAATTGTTTATTTTTTATTATAATCGTATATTTAAAGCTTTATAATTATTTTTTTAAAATACTATAGTTTACGTAATATAAAAAAGATCGAAGTTTGCTTTAAATTAAGAAATATTTACTAAATACGCGCTATAAATACGTTATTTAACGTATTTTTTATAGCGGTTATTATTAATAGCGGTAATAAAAAATAACTTTTTGCTTTAACTTTTTTATTATACGTAAATAGTTTTATTATTATAAAATATAACGTAGTATTTATTAAAATTAAATGTTTAAAAAGTAATAAAAATAATATTAAGCTTTAAATTAAAATATAAAGCGTTTTGCTTTTTTTAAACGAAAAAAAATATTATTAATTAATACGTATTATTAGTTTAAAGGCTAATAATCGCAAAGTTATTACTGCTAATACGTTTAAAATCGGTAATAAATAAATATAAGTTATGTTTAAAAGTTATTATTTTTAAGGTTTTAATATAATAATTATAATAAGTCGTTTATTAAAATAATTCTGTTTTAGCTATATTATATAAAAGCTTTACGACTTTTATAATAAAGCTTTTAAAGTACCGAAACTTTAACTTTTTCGGAAAACGTACGTAAATGCGTTTAATTAAAGCGTTTTTAAAATATATATAGGCTTAGGTAATATTTCGTAATACTATTCGCATTTTAACGCCTTTATTAAAATAAAAAAAAGCGTATTTAATAAGCGTTAAAATATACGTTAAATAGTTAAAAACTATATTAAAATTTTTTATTTTTTAACGTCGTTATATTTTTAAAAAATAAAACGGCTTTTTTCGTAAAGTTTATTGTTTTTATTTATTTTAATTTTATATATAACTCGTAATTTAAAAATCTAAAATTTACCGTAAACTTTAAAGTTATACGAAGTAATTTATAATACGCCGTTTTTTAATAGTTTTTTTAATTTAAAAACGTTATTAGCTTTAAAAAGGTTATTAAATGTTATAATAATTCCTTCGTTATAATAACGACGTAATAGTTTGATTGCTATTTTTTTTAGCGGTAATTATAATTTTAATATCGTTATTAAAACGTTTTTATTTATAAAATCGTTTAAGTCTATAAACTCCCGATAATTAATAAAACTTAAAAGTTTAAGCTTATTTTTATTGCTTTTAAAACGTTTACGGCCGTATTTTAAAGCTATATAATAAAAGTTACGCAATTAAAATAAGTTTATTTGTTTAATAGGCTTAAACGGGTATAAAAAGTTGTTGTCGTAAAAGTTATAATCGTACGTAATATGTTAATTATTAAAAATATCGGGTATTTTTTTTTTTTAGTTTTTATAATAAAAAAGCTTAACGTATATAGATTTAAATTTTATAAAGCCGTTAATATTAATAGTTAAGTTATAGCTGTTAATATTTAATAATTTATATAGTTTTGTTCATTTTTTATTTTTTTTATAAACGCGTATTTTATAGCTTATAAAAAGCGCTAAAATGTTTATAACGTTTAAACCGTTATATATATTTAAAGCGTTACGGATTTGCCTCGTTGCTTTAATAGTTTTTAACGCTTTTATAACTAAATTAAAAGCCTTTATACGCTATAACGTAATAAAAATAGGCAATAAATCGTAGTTTATACGTAAATAAACGCCGAAAACTAAAAAGGTTAAAATTAAGCCGTTAAAGCCGGCGGTATTATTAACGGCTTTTATTAGTATTTTTTTAATTATAATACCTATAATATAAGCTTTATTATAAAACTTTTTTAACGTAAAATTAGTTTTTACGTTATACGTAAAAACGTTTAAAAAACCGATATAAATATTAATTTAGACTTTTTAAAAGGTTTTTTACGTATTTTTAGCAGTTATAAAGGATAAAAACGCAACGTTTTAAAAAAAAGTCGTAATATCGATAAAATAAAAAACAGTTTTATTGTTTAAATATATTATATCGACGAAAACTTTATAATTAAAGTTTATATTATTTTTTAAAATAAATTTAAAACGTTTAAGCGCTATATTATAAAACTAATAAGCGGTATATATTTTATTTATTTGTTTAAAAACTTTAAAATTAACGTTATTATAATTTATTATAATTAATAAACGATATAGTTTTACGGCGTAAAAATAACTAAAATAATAATAAAAACTTCGTAATTTATTTTCGGTTATATTAATAAGTGTTTTTTTAGTTTTATTTAAATAAAACTATAAATAGCTTTATTTTTTAACGATTTTAACGGTAAAATTGCCGTTTTTATATTATAATAAATCGCGTATATTATCGAAATAAATATTAAATCGGTTTATGTTTTTTAAAAATAAAAATAAAAATGTTTTTAAAAATATAATATAAAAATTAATATTTCTAAAAACGGTAAAAGCTTTTAAAATATTAATAAATACGATAATATCGTTATTATCGAACTTTATTTTAATATTTTTTTTATTAAGCGGTTTAACGTTATTTTAAAGTTAATATTAAATAAAATATACGTTTAAGCTTTATTAACGGTAAAAACTTTTATAGCGTTTATATTAAATATAATGCTTTAATATTGCTTAATATTATAACGTATAAATATAAAGTATAATTAAAATATATAAATAAATTTATTATCGTAAAGGTTTTTATAAATTAAGTAATATTTATATATTTAAGTCACGATGAGGGCTGTATATAAAGACAGGGCTCCAGAGTTGACTCTCAGTACGTGTGATAATATTAAGGTGAAGAAGGGAAGCCCAGGCCTGGTGGGGTGCCAGGTGGGCTGCAGCACTTATAGTGCGTCCCTTATCTAATCTGCTATCTAATCCGTCAACCTACCTGGCAGTGCCAGGTGGCTAGGTGACTACCGTAACTACCCCCGCTGGAAATAAAGCACCAAGTCCCAAGGTGCTGTCAGTCAGTCAGGTCTCAAAAACGTCATTTCTAGGGCTTTTCAGCATATTGGCCTCGACAGCAGAGGTCAGCTGTTCGAGCCGTGTTAGTGCCAGGTCATCTCTTTTGCCATTTTCAACCTTCCAGTTATCCCAGGTGCCTTATCGATTACGTCAGACTTCAACCATCCATCCGTCATGGCCTGCGGTACCAAGGCATCCATCGTAACCATCACAACTTCCATCAGGTGTACCAGCTGTACGAGGGTGTCAGAGACGTCGTCGGTGACCTTGTCAGCTGTCTCAACAGCCATGGTGACGGGTCTCCAGGCTACAGCCAGTATATGAGGGTGTCAACTGCCGTGCCAGATGACTGCTTGAGTTCTTGAGGTACGTCGGAATCGGGTGATGACGGGTGTGTGATCGAAGTCACTGGTGAACTGAGTGAACCTTGACTTGACTTGACATCGGTGACGAGGTGGGAAGGTAGGTGGCGTGGCATCAGTGATCTCGTCAGCGCTGATGTGTGCCAACTGGTGTCAGGTGGTACTGATGGCTCCAGGTCGCCGTCGACGCTGGATTCAGTGATTTTCAAGGTGACCGAAGGCTTCGATGGAGTCGAGGTCGGTCTTGTTGTCAGGTGCTGACGGGTCTGACGTGCTGCGTGAGGGTGCCAGCGACGTCGGAGTCAGCGCTTGAGGTGGTGATGGAGGTGACCACTCCAGGTGTCACATATGGTGACGGCTTGACTGGAGGTGGTGATGACGGGCTGCCAGCGTGCCTGGTGTGTCATCTCAAGACATCGGGTTCAGGTTGTCATGCCTGCAGCGTTGACTGCAGGGCTTTTTCCTTTGCCTGGTGCGCTACGCAGCCAGGGCTTTTCGGTGGCCTGACCTCGTCAGGGCTTACAGGTGCCTCACGGTGAGGGCTTGCGAGAGGGGTGGAGGGACGTGCCTGACCTGGTCAGGGCTTCTGGAGGTGCCTGCCGTGACAGGACTTTCTTGAGGGTGCCCTCCGGAGGGAAGGACTTCAGTGCCCCGTCGATGGAGGACTTCAGGTGGAGGTCACGTCGAGACAAGGCTCAGCGGACAAGTGGTGCGCCCCTGCTTCAGAGGACTTCAGTGCCGTGTCGATGACGGACTTCAGGTGGGTGGTTGCCCCGCGATGGAGGACTTCAGTGCCGCGGCGATGACGGACTTCAGGTTATTAACTTGAGACGAGGCTCCAGCGATAGTGCCCCGTCGATGGAGGACTTCAGTCGGATGTCACGATGAGGCAGGGCTCAAAGTGAAAAGAGTGTGCCCCTGCTGGAGAGGACTTCAGTGGATGTTAACTTGAGACGAGGCTCCAGTGACGGTGCCGCAGCGATGACGGACTTCAGTGCCTCGCGATGGAGGGCTTCGCTGGAGGGGTTCAGGTCAAAAACACCAGCGCTTTCGACCTGTACTGCCGGAATTGACTTGACGATAACCTCACCGACGTAATGAGGCTACGGACCTTAATATAGTCACGATGAGGGCTGTATGTGAAGACAGGGCTCCAGAGTTGACTCTCAGTACGTGTGATAATATTAAGGTGAAGAAGGGAAGCCCAGGCCTGGTGGGGTGCCAGGTGGGCTGCAGCACTTATAGTGCGTCCCTTATCTAATCTGCTATCTAATCCGTCAACCTACCTGGCAGTGCCAGGTGGCTAGGTGACTACCGTAACTATTTACGAGATTATATACGTAATTACGTATATATTAATATTATAGTTTTTTATTTTTTAATAATGTTTTAATCGCTAATATGCGTTTATAATAATTATTAATAAATATATTATCGTTATTAAGCTTAATTTTATTAAAATAAATATAATATTAAATTATTAACCCGTTTATTTTTATAAATATTTGCTATTTATTAAAAATACGCTTTTATTTTTTTAAAGTATATTTATATATATAGTAATTAAGTTTTTAAAATATAAAACAAAAGCGTATACGGTTATTATAACGGTTAAAAAAGTTATTTTAACGATTATAACTATATAACGTAAAATTATTTTTCGATAAATTAAAAAATTAATTACGATAATTATTAAAATTACCGCTATAATAATTATAATTGTTATAGTTATTATAATTATTCCGTTTACGGCTTTTAATATTTAAAATATATTTATAGTTTACGTAATAAACGTTAACGTAGTTATTATCGATTTTTTTATTATAATATACGGTTAAGTTATATTAAAAGCTTTATAAATTAATAACGCTTTATAATAATAATTTTAAACGCGAAAAAAGCTTTTTAATAGTTATAAAAAATATTTAAAAAGTAAAAATAAATTTAAATTTATTTTAATATATTTTTATAACTATATTTTTAAATATAGCTTCGTTTATATATTACGCGCTAAATACGCGTTAATATATTTATAACTTATTAAAAAACAATTAAAATGCTTTTATAAGCTTTTTTTTAAAAATTATTACGTTAAATTTTATCGAATAAAATCGAAGTTTAATTATTTAAATAATAACTTTTATTAATTTCGGTATTAAAATATATATTTGTTATTATATATATCGTTTTAAAATTATAATAAGGCTTAATATTATAAATAAAATATATTTAGGCCTTATTTATAAAAATATTAAAGAAAATATTATAAAGCTAATTAATAAATATTTTTAATACGTAAAAAAAATTAATATTATTTTAATTTTATTTTTTAATATATTATATATATTATTTATATACGATAAAGATTTTTATTATTATTTAATAAATTTATTAAAAAAATTACCGTTAATCTTAATTAAAAATATTTTTAAAAGCGGTAATACTTAATATATATTAATTAGTAATTAATATTAAATATTAGTTATTTTTTAATAGTATTAAATTATATACGTAAAAAAATAAATCAACGATAGTAATTATAACTTTTTAAAAATATTTAATAAACGTATTTAAAATCCGTTAAAATACGTACTATTACCGGTTATAGCAGTTTTACCTGTAATAAAAATCGAATAAATAATATTACGTACGTTTTGCCTTATATAAATAACGTTTTATGTATTTCGGGTAACGTTTTATAAAATACGTAATTTATTTTGCGCATTTTACGCAAATTATATTACGCCGTTATTTATAACGTACGTATTATTAGCCCTTAAAATAAAAGCATTATAAATACCGAAGCCTATTATAAAAAAGTTTATACCCGTAATAGGAATTAATTTTTTATTACCGTATTATTTATTTACTATAAGGTTTAATATAGACTTATTAGCGTTTAGTTTTATTATCGTTTTTGCTAAAAAATATGCCTTTAATTTTTAAAATATAAAAATTTAACGCTTTTAGCAAATAAAGCGTATTAGTTTTTTAAAAATACGTTGGTAATAATTATAATATATTATTACCGTTTAGCTTTTTATTTAATAGTTTTTTTAATATCGAACTCGTTGTCGTATTTTTTTATAAAGCGGTATTAATAAATAATAATACCGAAAATAAACTTAAAAATTATAGGCTTAATTATAGCTTTTTTTTCGATATTAGCTTTTATTTAAAAGTTGTTTTTAAGCTTAATAATTACGTCGTAAAACGTAGTAATAAAATTTTGCTTATTAAAGTTAAAAAAAACGCCGTTACGTCGTAAAAAGTTTTTAAAAATTATAGCAAAACTACCGAATATATTAAATATTTTAAAGTTTTAATTATAAAAGTTAAAGCGAAATTTATTAACGAGTTTATTATTATAAGATTAATTAAAGTTATATTAATAAATTAACGTAATTATAATTATATATAAATAGGTTTAATTATTATTAATATTAATAATAGTATAACCGAATAAACTAAATTCGATAAAATAGGCGTAAATAGTTAAAATAAATAAATATTTAAAAAAATAAATAACGTAAAAATTAATCGAAAGTATTTATTTTTATTTATTATCTAATTGCGATAAATTATTCACGTTTTTTAATAAGTTTATATTAAAGTTATTATTTAACGTTATTTTAATAATATTATATATTATATAATTATCGAATTTAGTAAAAATATATATTAAAAACGCTATATATAATACGTTAACGCGTAAAATTAAATATTTAATTTTAAAGTTTTATATATTATTAAAAATTAAATCGTATTACTTATAAAGACTAATTTCTAAATTATTACTAAATAAGTACTATTTTAAAAAGCTGTTTTTAGAATTTTAAATTAACTAGTACTACTTTTAAAGGTTATTTTTAAAATTTTTAATTAATAAGTATTACTTTTAAAGGTCGTAGGGAAAATTTTAAACAAAATATTATAAAATAAATACTATAAATTGCCGAATATTTTATTAAAAAGGTTATTTAAAAATAGGACTTTAAAAATTTTAAAATATACGTTTTAAAATAAAACGGGTTAAATTTTAAAATAAATTACCCGAAATTTGGAAATTTTTTAAATTTTTTAAATAAACTATATAGTATTTAATAACGAAAATATAACTAAAATAAATAGTTTAAAAAATATAATAAATATAACGGTAACGAAAATAAAATAATATAATTAAAAAGTTAATTTTAAAATACGTAACTTTAATATTTAATTAGCGAATAAATAATTTATAATAACGGGCAAAAAGCGCTATTAAAATACGTAATAAAACGTTTAAATTTAACGCCGATAAAATATTATAATTATAGTAATAAATCGAAATTAGTTTATAAAAAAATAACTAACGTTATATATTATTTAAATCGTTTAATAAATCGAAAAAATTAAAACGCGTAAATAAGTTTTACGTATAGCAATTTACTTAAAAAAGTTTATAGCATTAAACGTACGAAATAACTTAACATAAACTTTTTTTTTTGCTAATTTGTACTTATAAATAAAATAATAAACATTAATTAATATTAAATTAATTTATTACCGTATAATATATAAGCTTTATTATATAGATACAGATTTTGGTTAATAATTATTAGTTAATAAAAAAGCGTAAAAACGGTTTTTATAAATAGCTATTTACTTTAAACTAATAAGGCGGTATATTATATAACTAATAACTGCTTTATAGTTAATAGTCCTATTACCGTAGGCAGCGGTTTTATATGCTAACTAGCTAGCGTATTTGGCGTGCTATAGCATATACTAATAAAAACAACTAGTTTAAAGCTTTTTTTGTTATAAATATAATATAAAGTCTATTTGTTATAAATTTATTAAACGTTTATCACTGTTAAAAGTCTTTATTAATAAAAAAATGCGTATAATATTCGATTAAAACACTAAAACAAAATTATTTAACAGTCAACTAATTTAAAAAAGAGTTAATTAAAAAAAGCATAAATCTTTCTTATAAAGGCGTAAATATACGTTAAAATTGTTAAAAGAATAATCGCTAAAGCTTAAAACAATATAATAAAGTAACTTAATCGATATTATTAAAAACTCAATTTTAATATAAACAATTATATATATATATATTTAAAAACCTTAATAATATTCCCGATAAATTTTTTTTAAAAATGAATTATCCGCTAAGTTAATATTATAGCAAAATTAAACGCTAAAAGCTTTAATTATTCTTATATATATCGATGTTTATTTTTAAGAAATTATAGAAAATTAACGATGGTTTTACGTTAAACCATTTTAATGTTTTTTTATAAGTTATTTAAAGAATAAAAACTTAATTATATAGATAATAAAGTTATGAACTTTAATTTAAATGAAAAAAAAAAGTCCAGAAACTTTATATGTTATATATAGAATATTATAAGTTATACTATTAAATTTAATAAAAAAACCAAAACTATAATAACTTTAATTAAAATCCTATTAATTTTGAAAAAACTCTATTAAGTTATTAAAAGCTTATTATAAAAAAGACCTTGATTAAATAAAACCTTTAATACGTTTAAATAAATAACTATACGTTATAAAAACGACTTTTTTAATGGTTTTCATTTTAACGACGATAAACGGGCTATATACCGCCGTAAACGCTTTATATATTATGACTATTAGTAAAATTAATGATTTAATAATATAATAAAAGTTTAAATAATTGAATTCATATATTAATAAACATAGCGAAACTTTTAAAGAAATAGACTCTTTTTATTAAAAAGAATTAAAAAGTAAAATATACTTATATTAACTAATTTAATAAGAATTAATTTTAATATAAATTATATAATTGTATTAATAATAACTTTAGTCATAAATCAAAGGCTTTATATTAAAAGCGTTAATTAATTATCGAAACTATTTTTTTATTACTAAAAAAATCTATTATATTATTGCGATTTATTTATTAGGTTTAATTTTAACTTGTAAATAAGTTTGATTTTTTATTTAAAAAGTTATAATAAAATATCTACTTTATTATTTTTATTAAATAATTACTTTAAATAATTTATAATTAAATTTAACCATTATATTTATTTAAAAACTTTTTTAAATTATATATTAATACATTACTATTTAATTAACTAGTTTAGCATTTATGTTTAATTTTTTTCACTTTAATTATTTGCAGCTTAAATAGCAATAAAATAGTTCTTTTACCCTTTATTTTTTTTATTAAGCTTTACGTTATAGCTTTAACCTTTTTATTAAGCACTAACACTTTTATAGTAAGTTATAACTAATTATTACTTAATAGGAACCTTTTTATTGTTTGTTATTACTTACAGCACTTAATGCTAATCGAAAGCTTTTATAGTTAAAGCACCTTTAAAAGCCTTAATAATAATGATAAGTGATTACTTATATAGCTTATTTAGTTAATAGGGCTTATTTTATACATTAAATACAAGATTATTAATAACTTTCATTAAACTACAGATATACTTATAAGTTTTTATTACTTAATTTATATATTGTTAATTTTTTTTCTTTGTTTTTAAGTATTTAATATATTAAATATAGCTTAAACCTTTGTTTTTAATAAAAGCCTAAATTCTAATTACTTAAAAGTTAATTTTAATTTTAATTGTTAGTTAAACCGTAATACTTTTGTGTTAATATATAACGCTATTAAATACCGGTTAATTAAGTTTTATTATATTATATATTAAAACTTTACTTTATTAAAACCTACTTTTCACATAATTTATATCAAGCAATTATTAAAACGTAGAATTTTAATTCTTAAACGTTATATGGTTTTAAACTTTTAAATTATAGCTTAGATTATTACCGAAAAAAGACCTGTCGTTAAATAAATACGCTTTTTTTTGAAAAAAAGAACCTTTAATTCGTAATATAGTTAAAACAGCGAAGAATCTAAAACTTACCGACGATCTTTTATTCGCTTAAATATATAAAACGTATTAATTAATATTATTAAATATATAAATAGAAATAAAAATAACAACGATAGTTTTATAGCTTTTATTAATTATTATCTCGAAATTTCAAGTAACGAGTTTTATAAAAACTTATAATATATATAACGCTTTAACAGCGATTTAATAATAAAAATGAAAATAAAAATATTATTGCTATTATTATTAAAAATGCTATTTATAATAATAAACCTGCTTTTTTATTTACTTAGTAATAAAAGCTAAAAAAAAGGTAGACTTTATTCCGATAAACTAATAAACTATAGAGCATTTAAGCTATATTTAAGCTATATATATTTTATATTTAAGAGCAGAAATTTAAAAATAAGAAACTATTATTATTTAAGTTCGAGCTTTTTATTTTTATGCAAATAGTTTTTAATAAAAGCTTATTAATAAATAATGAAATATTAACGTTATTATTAAATAATGTTAAAACTTCGTTAATAATACGATATATATTTAAAAAAAAACCTTAATATTTATAGTTATTACGTTAATATATTTAAACCTATTAACGATATAAATAAAAAACTAAAAACGTAAAACTTATTCTTTAATAATTATTAAAAAAACTCATTAAGTAGTTTAACCTTTTGCTAAGAATTATAAAACTTAATTAAAATAAACTATTAACGATTTTAATAAATTGATTATGATTTAAAAACTTTCAAAAAATATTTAAAAACTTTTATTTAAAAAAATATATCAAAAATACCGTTTCTACGGTTTATAATGATAGTTAAAACGGGAAACATTTTCAAAGCTTAATATTAAGAGTTTAATAATGAATTAAAAGTAAATGTTAATCAATTTTTAATATATAACCATTAAGGGTTACTATTACGGTAGCTATAGCGTAACTATGGCATTATTATAACATAGTTATATTAATAGCTAACTAGCAGCTATTAAGCCTAGTATATAGCTAAGTATCCCGTAGCTTAGTTTAAAGAGTTACTTTTTAATAATAAATATATATATTTATACCTTATACTATAGGTATCTTATTATAATAATGCTTATACCGGACGAAATTCCGTTATAAACTATATTAAACTAAACTACATTAAATCTATTCCGTTAACGCATTCGCGCGCGATATTAATTAAGCAAGTCTTGTTTATTTACTTTAAAAGCGGTCTTTTTGCTTTCATATTTTATTTTTATCCATATATACTTAGTAATAAGTCGTCGCTTTTATTTTAATAGCTAAACTTTAAATACGTTATTAAGCTTTATTATTTAGCGTTAAAACTTTCGGTATATATTAATACCTTTTATATCTTGAAAAAACGTGGCAAAAATCCCGTTTCATTTAAAGTTTTAATATAGCTATTTTTAATATAAAGCCCCGCTAAGCGGTGTTAAGTCCTAAATTTTAAAGCCTATAGCACTTTTTTTAGCTATTATAGCTACATTTTAACTAAGCCTTATAGCGATAACAAAGCTTATAGCGATAAAGCCTTGTAGTAACTCTAATACATTTAACATTTTTAATACCCCTTTGTAGCTATACTTTAGCTATACCAAAACCGCTAAGGCCTTTATACGCGGGCGAGTGACGTACTACCTAACTGGCTAACCGGTTAACCTACCTAGTACCGGCCTACCTAGCACTGACCTTATTTCTTATTTATTTTACCACCTTTTACCGCCTTAGCACTTATTTATATAAGCCTATAGCCTATTTATATATAGCTTTTTTTTCTTTTTTTACTTTATTATTAATATATACTTAATATTCATATTAAAGCCCTATTTTTAATTATAACTTAACTATAATAATAATAAAGTTAATTTAAACCCGAATTAAACTAAAATACTAAAACCTAATAAAATAAAACAAACCGTTAAAATAGCCCGTAACGTTGCCGAAAAAGCTGTCCGAATTAAAGCTATTAAATAAGTTTATTTTTATATTAAAAACCTTTTTAAATTATTTCCCCGATTTAATAAATTTAATAATTCGAACTTTTAACGTTTGTTTTATATTATTAATATTACGCCAATTTGCGTTTTTATTCGTATTAAAACTTTAAATTAAAAAAACGACGATTAAAATAACCGACGATTTTATAAAACTTTTAATAGTTTCGAAATAATTTTTTTATTTAAAAACTATAAAAACTATTATTATATATACCGTTATTATTAAAACGTTTATAATAAATTTTTAAAAAAATTTCGATATTATAACTGAATTATATTATATTAAAACTAAAAATAAGTTTTTTTTTGCCCCGTTTTTCGCTATAACTAAAACCGGTTAAAAAATATTTTTTAAATATAACGGTTTTATAAACTTTAAAAACTTTAAAAAAGCCTATTAAATAAACCTTTCAATTTTATAGTAAAAAATTAAATATTAATTTTTTTTTTTATAAAAAACTAATTAATAATTTTTATTATTTTCGCAAAGTGGCAAAAGGTAATTAATCGAAAAGAAATCAAGTAATACCGTTACATGCTCGGTAAAGTGTAAAAAATAAAATAAATTCTTTACTTAAATTAAATAATAAAGTCATACTACGGACTATATATAGCCGGTACACTATTTAAAGGCCTATTGCCGTAATAGGTCTTCGGCAAAGGCCGTAATTAAAAAATAAGCCCTTATAAAGCTTATAGGGTTTAGAAATAAGCCCTTATAAAGCTTTATAAATCCTAAATAATAGCTTGCCGTACTAAAAATAAAATCCTTTAAAACGCTTAAGCCATTAATAAAAACCCTCTAAAACACCTAAACTATTTAAGCCTTCCTTTAAAATAGGCCTTCCGTTTAATACACCCCCTAAATAACCTAATCTATTAGGCCTTTATTTATAATAATTAAAACGAAAGTCCGTATTATTATAAAAATCGAAAGTCTAATTAAGCAAAAACACTATTCTCGAAAAAAAACAACGCATTACTTACCGTAATAATCAATTAGCATAATATTAAATAAATACCTTTTTAACTTCGTTAATTAACTATAAAGCTAGTTTCCGCATTCTTATCTGCTAAAACTATACGCCTTCCGTATTACCGCCTTTTTAATCCGCTATATATTATAATTCCATTTATAACTTAATAGTTTTATAGTTTTCTTATTTATTTAATTAGATAAAAAAAAGTGTTTTGTTATAAATATTATAAATACAGCTTTATAATAACTTTTAATTAGTTATATAAATGCTTTTAGCACTTTTAAGCCGTTAATAAAATTTTAATCTAAATTATTTTTACTATAATTAGTTAAAATAATCCCATTAATCTCGTAACTAGTCTATATTCGTAAAACCCTAAGTTATAATTAATTAAATAAATTATTAAAAAATGCGCTATAGCTATTAAGTTCTAATTACTTTAGGGCTTAAAACCTACTATTCCGGCCGCATTAAGCAATACTTACTTCGGTAAATTACGGAATAATTACAAACACTTGCAATTAGCCAGCCTATTTGTATATAATCTATAATTAGTTCTCGGCTTTTAGCCCTTTTTTCTTTTTTTTTTTTAAACACTAAGCTTTATAAAATAAGTTATAATTCTCGTCGGCGTTATTAGCTTGCGTTAAATTAAAAGCCTTTTATTATAATAATTATCTTATTTAATAATTTATTATATAAATATATATGGGGTGAATATAATCACCTAATCACCTAATCACTACGTACATACGATACTGGTAATATAGTGATAGTAATGGTTATTAATTGATTAATATTATGGTAAAGCTACGTACGGCTAAGGTACGTAGTTATATACTACTACCTAGCTAGTGCCTAAGGTACCAATCCCGGCGTAAGATTAAATCCGTCAGGCCACCAGGCCATTACCAGGGCTACCACCTTACGTCAGTTAGCTGTAGCCAACTGCCGCAAGTAGCAGCCACATATCCATAAACCAACACTAGCAACTTTTCTCTTTATAGCTAGCACCTATAGCTCAGCCATATCTATCTATCTCGTCCGTCCATCCATCAATAGTAAACAGGAATAACTATACATACAAATACAAAAAACTCAACGGTACGACTGCAGCAGCAGAAGTACCCATACATCCTCCAGCCAATAATTGCTCTCAGTAATCCTTCTCCAGGTCGTTAAGTCATACCAGGTGGTTATAGTCAAGGTGGTTGAGTCAAAGTAACGAAGTCAAAGTAGTAAAGTCAATGAGATAGTCAGTGTGGTATAGTGTTGCAGGTAATGTCAAGTAACGGTAAAGTGCTATGCCACGTCACGCGCCACGTCATAGTGCCACAACGCACACATCTCAATTCTGTCTAAAAACGCGATATTCGCACACTTTTTTCGTAGCCCATAAACAGCGGAAAATTGGTGTTCGATTCCGACTGTTACCATTCTGGCAGTTTTTCTCTTTTTCTAACTTCTAACAGTCGGAATCAAATGTCAGGGCCGTCCCAGGTATCACGGGTAACGCCAGGCGTCAAACGTGCCAAAAAGGTGGTCCTAGTCATAGGCTTTAGCTGTCAAAAGGTCTCTCAAAGTAACGATATCGAGGTCTCCAGCCTTCTTCAAGTTGCCATTGCAATTAGTGTCAACTGTCAGCACTTTCCCCGCGTCTAGGCTGTCAGGTAGTGCTAGGATTATAATGGCTATAACGGTAGGCTTAAAGGAGGTCTCGATCGTAACTGCGATAACAAGCTTAAAAGAGGTCTTCAGTAACTCGATAGAAGTCATAACGGAAATGGTTAAGGTCTTATTAAGTGCTGCCGGCGTAGCAGGCTTAATAACGGTCATAACAGAAGGGGTCATAACGGAAAAAAAGGTCGTAGTCTTCAAAGTAGTGCCTTCAATAGTGGTTAAAGCCTTGTCATATAACTCTTTAAGGGACGTCATAGACGTCTCGGCGGTCTCTTCAGTAGGGTCATCGCTGTTAGTAGTAACGCTTTTAGTAGTGCCACTGAAAGTAGTGCTAAAAGGCATAGTAGTAAGGTGACTTTTACAGGTACCACCTAAAGTCTCACTAGAAGTGCCACTCAAGGCCTAACTAGTAGTAGCCTTCTTCTTCTTCTTACCACCACGGCAACCACGTTAACGGCGTCTAACAGGTATCACAAACGCTTCTAAGTCTGCATCTAAGGTGCCAAACGAAGTAGTGTGACTATGTAAAGTGCCAGATAGGGTGGCACGGGTCGATAACGGGCCGTCAAGAAGTCGACGGCGCTTCTGGAGGGTCCCATAGTAAGTGCTTCTACCGCTTTTACTGTTGCCACTGCTGTTATACGCTAAGTCTAACTGCTAAGGTAACTAGTCACGCCAGTTAGCACGTGACTGCCAGGCCTTCTGGGGTCGCTGGCGCTGCTGGAGTGCCTTCTGGTGCGGTGCCTTCTGGTGTTGACTTGCCTGGTACAGGGTAGG